>LR990863.1:2620601-2757693 GCA_905163395.2 Endotricha flammealis | reverse complement strand
ATCCGCTCAAATCGGAGCAGCCTGTCTGGGGAAGGACCTCCACCTTACAGAAGATCGTAGCCAAATAGCATTGGTCTCGGACATGTTGTGTGTCCACTTGGGGGGGAGCTCTGGAGACCTTACTCACCGTAGGAACACAAGGACGATTTAGGTGGGTTGGCAACGCTTGGGTGATACCCCCGGTATTGCAAACGGCTATAGGCTACGGTGATGCTTACCATCAGGCGGGCCGTATGCTTGTTTGCCAACTTTGTGGCATAAAGTTAATAAACAATTTGAGTTAAGAGATTTTTTAGTAGTAAGGCATTTTATGAAATGGGCTAGATCGACCGGGGAAGATCTAATTATATTGTATGCTTTTTCGCAATAAAGATGCGAAAAAATGATCTTCCGAAAAAATATAATAATATTACATTACAACAATAAAGTTTTCACTGAAACTGAAACTGATATGATATCTATATTCTAAATTTGTGTAAAGGATGTAATGAAAGTGGAAAAATATAACATAAAATAACAAACAACAAAAGAAAAGAATAATGGATGAGCCAACAAAAAGCTAGTTATTTTGTGTTTAGGTTTTTCTTGGAAAAGGAAAAGTAATTTTCCATACAAAAACCAATGGTTCGATTGTCGGATTGTTGTGGATCACCGCGCCCAAAGATCAGTACAGAGTGCCCACTTATATTAACAATACCTTTAAGTGGATTAGCTTTTTATCCTTATATTAAACTACATAGTTGTTGCGCGTGACTTCGCCGGCGTAAGCTTTTTCGGATTCATGTTACAGATAGGGTAAAGTAATTTTAATATACAATGTTTATTTTGCTGAAATATCATTTCATTTAATTTAAGAGCCATAACAAAAAATGACAAAATGAAGGTAGATCGCTACGAAATAATTAAATGTAATACTACTACTATTAAAATACTCGCAACTTCGTTTGCGTATATCTCGCTTTTCCGTAGGAATTTTGAAAAATCCTTTCTTAGTCAATCAATCAAATCATTTTTATTCAAATAGGCATATTACAAGCACTTTCGAATATACCCCTAGACGTCGTAAGGAACCTACATTCCAAATTTGGAATCTCTAGACCCAGCGGTTTGGGCTGTGCGTTGATATTATATTATGGTCAAGTCAGTCAGTCAGGACTTTGAATTATATATAGATAGAATACTAGTGTTAGTATTAATTCTATGTTATCCAATTCGGACTAACAAACGTTCGCAATCTCGTTATTCCGACATTAGTTTACGAATTTACCTATGTGTTGCAGTGAAAACCCGTGGAAAAACCCCATCAAAATTGCGCCTATAGCGTCTCCTCGCTCCTGGCGGTTTATTCTACTATGTTCACCTGGGTGATATCACCTGCGTGAAGTGATTTCAAGGAGATCTGAGGACACAAAAAATTCCACTTTATTCACCCAGGTGATGCCACCTACATAGTCGAACGTAGTAGAATAAACTCCTCCTAGCAACACGGTACACAATCGTTCTTCTGTATCTATTACTTCATTGACAGTGGCCAGTTCGCCACAATGATCTAGGCATCGCGCTTCCCGCCGCCCGCCGTTGGCATCCACGAATCGTGATCAGGCATTATTACAACCATTTTGTTAGAAAAATTGTACTATTTTTCACAAAGACACGACACTAAAAAGGTTATAAAATCATCGTTTGGTTTTTATCAGATTCCGAATCAGGCGCAGGTATTTTGACTGGTCTAAATTGTGATAACGGAATTTCTGAAATGGTGATTTATATCAATTACATACTTTTACACACATTACAACATTTTCAGATATTATTGGCATTTAACCCTGACTATTGCAGTGGTGTTGTGCCACTGTTGTGCTATCCGTAGAAACATTAAAATTTTCAATATAATTTTATAGTATTTTATCTACTGATATTTTTCAGCAAAATCAAATTTCTTGTTCTCCATTTAAATCTTATTTTTAAGTTATTTTTTATACTTACATCTAAATCTATACTAATATGACAAAGAGAAAAAGTGTGTTAGTTTGTAGAAAGTATTCTCTAAATCAACTGAACCGATATTGAAAATTCTTTTACCAATGGAAAGCCACATTATGTGTGTCATAACGAGAGCGAATCAGCGGATAACAACTAGTATTATATAAAAAACTAATGAAACCCGCGCAACTTCGCTTGCGTGTATCCCGCTTTCCCGTGGGAATTTCGAAAATCCTTTCTTATCGGATGCCTACATCATACATAGAACACACCTTACAAGTTTCAAATCTCTAGAATCAGCAGTTTAGGCTGTGCGTTCTCAGTCAGTCAGGACATTTAAATAAGTATTTAGGTATATACTAGACTACGCATGACAATATGTTTGAGAGTAATTATTCCTTCCATAAGCCTATTTGGCGTATGCATTATTGAAATGCTTTCACGTTGCTATTAATGCCTGGAACATTCCATACAATAACTGCATATTAATGAGAACTGGGATGATACATTTGCACAGACGTAAACGTAATGTTTGTTCGCATCTAGCCCTAACTAGAGATAATTTATGGCAAGTAATATTATCCTTGTAATAATATTCCTGTAATAGTAAAGACAAGGTAAGCCAAGATTGCGATGATCGGACGACTTGACTGCCTTTTGCGGAGATTACGGGGGGGGGGGGGGGGGGGGGATTGATTTGATTGATTGGCTCAAACAAAATAAATAATTTTTTTTAGAACATTTTATGTAAATTGGCTGGCTTGATCAAAGATGTAGCACCCTCTCACAGAATCACAGAATATCGGCGTGAAGAAGAAATGTGTTTGTGAGAGAAATCTTTTATCCTTTCTCTTCTCCTTTTCCTTATAACTTTCTCTCCCTAAAAATTCCTTCCTTGTAGCAACTCATTGGTAGCGCCTCTGGTATTACTGATGATCTTGTGCTACTAATCTCTTTCCATCGGGCAGCCCGCTTTCTTGTTTGTTGGCAGTATGACATAAAATAAACTTGTCTGCCTTGGTACTTGGAAAAAATGTTCGAGTTCAACAAAACTTCGATGATACATTTTTTTTTAATTCTCATGAGACCACAATGTCAATGCTGCTGACTTAGAGTCTATATAATTTAAGTAACTCTTCAGTGCCAACTCAAAAGTTGAAAATTTCACTAAGAACCGGATTTACGTTTTAAGCCTTTAGACAATTGTTCTGCACCATAAATTAAAAGTAGGCATCTACTAATTTGAATACCTCTGAATAAATTTAAACCCAAATGATTGTTAGGTGACGATAAATATAGACGCAGTAACTAAAGTTTCATGTACCGTACAATTACCACCGTACATTACATTCACCGTATTATTTCTTTAATATTTTTTTCGTGGGACACTTGTATTGAGCCTGCTTACTTTTACTACTGCACCTGGCAATTGAGTCAAACAGTGTCAGCCAAAAGCGTCCCAGAGGGTGGCTGGTTGTACTTCCGTATCATCACGACTGATAAGTCGGATGATAGGCTAAGAGATGACACATGATAGATAGATTTTTAGCCACATCAACAATGTTTTTTATTGTCAAAAATGTGGCAACATTCTCTTGTGGCAAATTCCACGAGTGTGCTTTGCTTTGTATTGTGCTTTTATCTACTGGTTACATGTATTTACCATTACGGTTGCATAGGCTGTTTTTGCGCCCTCTGGTGACAAAAGTAACAAATCTATTATTATTGTCTTATCTCCAAGAAGCGAGCGACTAAACTTGGCACTCCCTTTATCTAGTTATCCCATAAATCATTTTATCCTGTCGCTTTTTATTAGGACCCTTATAGGACTGAAAACATGGTACATGTTACGAGTTATAAGCGAAGCTATTTTCAAACACAGTCATATTATTTTTTAGGACATTGCAAGTGTAAGGGTGTGAGTTTGGATCACAGGTTTACTTTCTTGTAGGAGAGCAGCTCAATTCTGTAATGCACATCCCCGGTCCTAATTCTGCGTATCTGTATAAGGCTGCGTTTACATCTGCAAATGTATAATCATCATTTTTATCTGCAAATAATAGTAATGTAATGGAAGATCTTGCCGAAGTTATTGGAATATCATCTATATCTCGGGACAAACCCATCACACATTCCCACCGATGTCTCCTGTGTAGCCAGGATCAACAACGGCGACCTCAGATTGACAATAAATAAGTATATAGGGACAATACAGATTGAGCTAGCCCCAAAGTAAGTTCGAAACTTGTGTTATGGGATACTAACTTAACGATATTATATTTTATAACTAATACATATATAAACATCCAAGACCCGAGGCCAATCAGAAAAAGTGCGTTTTTCATCATGACCCGACCGGGGATCGAACCCGGGACCTCCTGGGTGGCGGTCTGGCGTGGTAACCATTACGCCTCGGAGGTCGTCAACAATAAGCGATGATGCTTATTAACGTCCCGGGGGAGAAACTACAGTTGTCTTGGAATTGGAACTCACAACGAATTTAATCAGAAAGATGATAGTCGGAGTAGGAAGTATTGAAAGGACTTCCCTCCGTGAGAGACAGCAATTTGAAGCAAAAGGCATTATACCTTAGAGAGATGGCATCATTTACATCTATGTAAAATGCTTTGTCCTGAATGACTGACTGACGGGTCAACACCTAAATCACTGAAAAGCAGCAAAATTGTTATTGCCATCATCTTTGAATGACGTGTAAACGTGTAGAATCCGACAAGAAAGAATTTTTCCAAAAGCAAACGAAGTTGCACGGATTTTGCTAGTAACTTCGTAAAACGTTACATTTTCTGTATTTTTTTGCAGTCGATGTTACCCGCCCATGCCTTGCACTGCTGTACAAAAGCCTCCTTTGTTTCCCTTATCTTAATGCGGTTTGATTAAGCCATTGTGTATCGCGAAGCCATTTGTTAGTTAATTATGAGAAAGTACTGTTAACTTTTTAGTGCCGTCCCATCAACTGAGTTTTTAATAATGCAATACCTTTGGGATTACTTTATTACTTATTATGTTGAATTTTACGACAGTTATTTTAAGTTTAAGGAGTAAGAATATATTTTTTAATATCGCAAGGTTCTCGCGCTAGGGTGCCGTAATACCAGGATCGCGATGGCGTTATTATAAAAGTTAATCTAATAGTAATTAAATTTTATGTACCTACTATAGATTAATTGTGATTTGCACACACACATTTTAAAGTTTATGATACAATAAATTATGGTTTTCACGTGCGCTTTCTAGGACGAACACGCAAGTAAAGCAACGTTGACCCTAGCCAGTGTTTGGATAGGTTTCCTTATCTCAAGTTGATTTTTTCCGTGCTTCGGATGTCACGTTATGGCGTGTCGCCGTCGGTACGGGGTAGTCGATGGATGACGGTTGTTAAGACAAGTCCGTGTCCTTCAGGCGGTTTGAAATCACTGCCTCTGCCAATCTTCATTGGAGCAGCGTGGCAAAGTAATCTTATTCTGGTACCCGTAGTGGGATGATTATGAGTTGCTATCATATCTTAACATAAAGTGTCTTCGCTGTTTGCGACACGCTTTACAAGTAAGCCTGTATTTTATTTCCAAGTGATATTAAAATAAAACTACGATACCAGTACAAACATCCCCCTGTTTTATTGAAACGTATACCGCTCGGGGCGGAATTAAACGGCCAATTGTATAATTTATGCATTGGCACGATCCCAGAGGCGCCATCAGAGTAGACACTGGCGGACGCAGGCACATTACCTACGTAATTGAATGCGGTAGAACTGAGAAATAAATTATTATTATATTCAATGCAATATATAAGAATTTTTATTTAAATTTAAAAATATTGTACATGTTTACTTACTCTACGGCGGGGCTACAGCGAATATTCGTGTTTACGCGATGAGTGTGATCGTTGCAACGCGTAGTATTGCTTCTACATAAAGTCTCAGGCTGTATCTTTTCTTGTTCTTATTTTGACAGCTGAAATTTTGATGCCTCATTAACTTTAAAATGTGTTTTTCTACAACTCATAATTTGTTTAATGGTAAAGTTTTATTTAAAAATCTTTTTATCTGGGATAAACCTATGTGTCATAAAACCCGGGTCATAAACAACCCGTGTACCAAAGTAGTGTAAGAAAGAGACATAACAAGAAAAAAAGGCAAAAGAAAACGAATTCAAATTATAAAAAGTAAACTTATCAAAAAAAAGGTCACAGTCGTGGATGATCTCCACGACTGTGTGGGGTGGTATACGTAAATTAGTATTTTCTTCTTTTATCTCTTGTATTGCTAGCCCTGCCCATTCCATAGCGTGATCTATTTTTATCGTAAGGTTGCCTTGAAAAGATTGCTGTCAGCAATAAGGCCGCCTTGTTGCAAAAACACTAGTCCGTAAGTTTTCTGTATATATATACCTACTGTATTGTCTTATTTTTCTCAGTGTTTTGCAAATAAAGCATATTCATTCATTCATTTAATACTCTTAGTAAGGATAAAACATTATTTTTATTACTAAAAGTGTACCATTGGAAGAATAAACGTGATAATTTACATGTAAAGTGTTCCGTCTCGGAGAATGTTGGCTCGTTACGGCCCAGACGCGGTGTAATAGCCTGAAAATGAGATGGTGTCCTCCAGACCATACGTACTCCATACTTAACGTACCACATACTACAAATTGACTCCACTTTGTGTATTACCTATATATGTACATATATGCATGATGTATACGAAAAATTCTTTGAATGTGATTATTAAAAGGCTTTTTGTGAAACACAATCTGTGTGAATCTGTGTGAAAAAAGCGTCAAGAAAATTACAGTCACAATCTCTGTTCGCAGGATGCCTTTTCCAAATGTTTGGCTTTGAAAGTAGTATAGTTGGTCGATTAGTATCGGTTGTCTAGTACTTACTTTTTTTTTGGTAAAAATGTGACTCCAAAACTTGAGACAAAATCAACATAGATGTTTTTTATCAAACCCGTTTTCATTATTTTGGAAGAATGATTAACCCCAAGTAAGCCACCGGGCTATTGATTCACGAGAAAAGGCGTAAAAAAAACTAGTTTAGTCAATATAAAGCAAAATTAAAATATACAGAAAACCATAGACAGTCATAAAAAAATTAAAAAAAATAAATTGATGACGACAAAAACCGACTTATAAATCAGGCCAACGGCACTCAAATTCAGCCTTAATATTTCAAAGTTTCAACAATCCTTAAACGAAAATGGCTACTATTAAATGTGCTAAAAGGTCAGCACAGCAAAAACTGAATACAAAAACGTTTGCATATCCAAGCCCCTGATACTGATCTTCGGAACTCATAGCCGTGCTAATTGAGGCATGTTCGGTCATGTTGTTCCCTGCTAAACTTTGCGGGGTCGAGCTTGTTAAGGGCTAACAAATTCGGAAATCGCATCCAAATGTTAACGAGTACCAATTTGCGGACGGAATCGACCCGCCAGTCTCTGGGGGGCTAACGAAAACATAGTATTTTATTAGCCCAGTTGATTAGTTGCTTGTTTTTATATGCATTCGACTGTTGTATGTCTAAATTGAACCTTGTCTTTTGTTACGTGTCAGTATTGACAAAGGCATCACTACATTTTCTTTGTATTTGATGTCACATGAATGTTAAAATTGATCTTAATTTTCACCTCGAGTATGTAATCGTTGATCCTAATTTTCATGACCTTACTTAGGCAACTAAGTTATTTAATTATTTACATTGGGCCATGTGCTAAGTGCATTTGTAAATATATCTATACTAATATTATAAAGAAGTAAAGTTTGTGTGTTTGTATATTTGTTAAATTGTAAGGGGTAATCTCGGGATATACCGAAACGATTTTAAAAATTCTTTCACCAATAGAAAGCCACATTATTGCTGAGTGTCATAGGTTATATAAAAAACCGAAAAATAAAAAGGCTTTTACGTGGTAGTCGGTTTTGCAAAGTAAATCGGAGAAAAAACGGTCGAATGAAACCGTTTCATAAGAACACCTGTACTAAAAAGGATAATTAACATTATGCCCAACGAAGTGGGCACGGGTCAGCTAGTATTTAATAGAATCAATTACGATCTATTTAACACAATATTTCACACACAGAAGAAAGGTAGAGACGACTTCATTAACAAAATATTATTTCGTGTACACTTGTAAACTCTTAAAATAGTTCAAAATTATTAAACACATCAAATTAATACTTATAGTAAATTAATTTGTACAAAGATACTAAACGTTATATCAACATTACAATTCGCTGAATCTAACTACTGTAAATATTAAATGTATATACGTCAGCATAATTGATATGGTGTATAAATTTTCCAGTAATATGCTGAGGTGATGCGATTTTGAGGTTATATGCCGGCGGCCATGACGCCCGCCGTATTGAATTATCCAAGTATATTCACAATACATTATTTAAACAGTAACACCTATAAAAACTACTGTCAGATGCGTCTTAAGTGCAATTCGGGATAAGCCCACCACACGTTCCCACCGATGTGTCTCCTGTATACCCAGGATCAACAACGGCGACCTCAGATTGACAGTAAGCAAGGTAAGACACAGAAGACACTGTAGCGGGAGTAATGGCGATGTGCTCGACCGCCACAAAGGGAAGATCTTCCGGCCAGGCTGCGTGTTATGCCTGGGAACCGCGGCTCCGACAATGTATGTGTCGGAGGTTGTATGTATATCTCCATATCGTAGAAACTTCGATAGCGTGATTCAGGGTTCTAAGTGGTGTTGTCCGTCATGTGTTCGCATTGTGAACTTTTTTCTTCACTCTGTAGTTCTTCTGTATGGCGATAGGTGTCGCCACAACAAATCGGTGGAAATGTGTGGTGTGTATGTCTCGTAGTGCAACTACTTAAAGACCCTACTCTATCGATTTCACAAACGCAAGCAACTCGTTCCCGGTGTCTCCGCGCCACGCTGCACGCCCCGCTCCCAACGGCCGTTTACGTATTACGTAACTGCCACTCCGAATTACGTGTTTCTTTGTTTTTTTGAAAACAAAGAAACATTATCAGGTTTTTAGAAGTTTCTTTTTAACTTCGCGCGATTTTTGATTAAAACCACAGTTTCGTGGTCTGGTTTTGCGCGTAACCTAACGGTGCCAACCGCGCGCAAACACCAGGAGTGCGACCCGGGCACTCGCTGATCCCCTTCTGGGTGAAGCAAGTTACCCGGACGGGGCTAGCACCATCGGCCTAGGGGGCTCCCCTGACCGACGCTAGCTGTCGCCCCCTCCCACCTACCTATTCCCCTTCCTATTCTTAGTGAACGGTTTGGGCGCCTAGGGCTTCGGCTCACAGCTACCCTCCGAGCACTAAGCAGCCAGGGCCCTCTGACACATTGAGATTGGTCAGAGGATAACAAGCTTAGGGCTCACCCAGCTACACCCCCCCCGCCTCACCCGGCGCGGGGGACTAGGCATACACACCTCGGGTGTTCCCCCCGAGCGCGTTTTATTAGGCACGACTGCCGCAAGGTTTGTTCGCAGACTCTTCCTTGCGGAACGTGACGGGAGGAACTGCGATAAATTCGTTAGTTGTTAGGTCCCTTAAAGTTAGGCCGGTCGCCATGGCGACCGACCCGCGCGAAAATGCCATTATAAACGGCCTCATCGCTCTAATTTTAGAGCAAGATCCCCAAATGTTGCCTCGTATTGAGGAAATTAAGAGGGTTGCTTCTCTCTCCCCGGCCCCTCTGGCCACCGAGCCCTCCGCCGCCGTCGCGCCCCTTGCAAACGCCGCGCGCGACGCGCGCGCCTCCTCGCCTCGTGCGAATACCTCGCGCCACGCAGTGTCCTCCGAGATCGCCGCGCGCGACGCACCCGCTGCGCGCGCCGCCCCCGCCTCGACCTCCTCGCACCTTGCGAGTGCCTCGCGCCCCGCCGCGCCCTTTGAGAACGACGCGCGCGACGCACCCGCTGCGCGCGCCGCCCCCGCCTCGACCTCCTCGCACTCTGCGAACGCCGCGCGCACCACTGCGCGCTCCAAAACCCCCGCGCGCGACGCGCCCTCCGCTAATTCGTCTCCGGCCCGTCAGGCCGAAAACGAAGAAATGGAGGTTGTTTCCGAGTCCTCGGAATCCTCCTCAGAGCCCACGTCCGACTCGGACGAATTTGTCATGGCCTCAGGCCGAAAGCGCACCAGGCGCAACAAAGGCGCCGCAAAGAAGGCCGCCAAATTGGCCGACGGCATTACTCCCGCCGCGGCCTCTGACTCCCCTGCTTCGCCCCCCGCGGCTGAACAGGGTGCCGAGGGAGCTTCTCTCCCCACCCCTCCCAAGCGCTCCCAGCGCCCACCGGCGGTTGTCATCACGAACCGCCATAGGTGGATGGCCATCAAGGCCCGATGTGATGCCAAAGGCATCTTCTTTATTGCAGAGACCCGAACTGAGGGTATCCGCCTAAAAACGGAGTCCATCACGGACTACCGTAACCTCACCCGCCTTCTCGACGCTATGTCGATAACCTTCCATACGTGGAGCTTGGAGGAGGACCGGCGCCTCCGCGTAGTCATTCGGGGGGTCCCCAAAGAAATCGAGTGCGAAGACGTGCTCGAGGACCTAAAGGCCCAAAAACTACCCGTGATAGAAGTGCACCGTATGCACCGTGGGCCTTCTGCCCCATTTAACATGGTCCTGGCCATTCTGGACAGGACAAACTTAAAAGAGGCCAAAGCCATCTTTAACCTTCGTAAGGTTTGCGGACTGTCTGGGGTTGTTGTCGAGCCCCCACACCAAAAAGGCACTGTGGGACAATGCCACAGATGCCAGTTATACGGGCATTCCGCAAGAAATTGCCATAACACACCTCGCTGTGTAAAATGTTTAGGAGCCCACTCGACACCGGAGTGCCAAAGGCCTAAAGATCGCGCGCTATGCTCGGAACCTCCGAGCTGCGTAAACTGCGGGGAGGTGGGACACCCGGCGAACTACCGAGGGTGCCCAAAAGCACCCAAGGTGAAGAGCCGGAGGCCCGCTCCCTCCCCACCTATAACTCGAGCCGCCCCTAAGGTGGCCTACGTTAGCCCCCCCCAACCTCAAACTGCCGCGGCCGCCCCGACTTCAGCAAAGGCACCGGTGCCTACACCAGTTGTGTCGCATTCGTGGCGACACAGAACCAATAAGGTTCCCCCCCCGCAGGGCAGCCCCTCAGGCCAACCTGCACCCGCGGTGGTAGTGGTTGCGACCCCTCCACCTTCTCCCAAAGCGGCACCGCCGCCGCCAAAAGCGGCACCGCTGCCGCCGAAACCCTCCTCCTCCTCCTCCCGTGACAGCGTCGACAATTTCAAAATTGTAATGTCGGTTTTAAACGCCATCGACTTTGACGAAGTCGACCTTTTGGCAGACCGCATCATAGAATGCCAGGGGAACTCAGAGGCCCTCGTCATAGTCCTGAGGCGCGACTTTAGAGCGCTGACGGACACTCTTAAAAATTTTAGGTTTTAGTTATGGATCTACACCATAACACGAGTAGAGTCAAACCGACCTCCCTAAAAATCGGCTACTTCAACGCCAATGGGCTTCGTACCCAGAGGTCTGAGGTAGCCGATTTTCTCTACACCCATCAATTGGACGTCCTCCTCATCCAGGAGACGTTCCTCAAGCCGTCAATTCGCGATCCCAAAATCGCGAATTACAAAATCATTCGTAATGATCGCACAGTCTCTGCCTTCGGTGGCACTCTCATTTACTACAAAGCGACATTACACTGCACGCCTGTGGATACACCAAATCTCGTGCACATCGAAGCCTCTGTCTGTAGATTAGGAATGACAGGTCATCAATCCATATATTTAGTGTCAGCCTATCTAGCTCCCACTAACAATAGCTCCTCAAGCCCTAGATCACTACTTGACAGTGATATACGAAACCTTCTAGATCTTGGTCCGTCTGTTATCATAGCGGGCGATCTAAATGCCAAGCACCTTGCTTGGTGTAGCCAAACCACAAACCAACGTGGTAGACAACTCGAGCGACTCTCAGAGAGCCTCAACTTCGACGTAGTAGCACCTATGTCACCTACTCACTATCCAGACAATGTTAATCATCGTCCGGACGTCCTAGACGTAGCCCTCCTAAAGAACATCAATCTTAGATTGAGTTCTATAGAAGTGCACTCTGCACTCACTTCAGATCATAGGCCTGTCATTATTGCCCTCTCGCCCAGAGTGAGCATTCCTAACGTGGCAGCCTCAGACCCCACAAGAGTCAAGACTGACTGGTTCAGCCTAGGAGAAGGCCTTAAGTCTATCTCATCTCCTTTGTTAGACCCGATTCCAGACGAGATAGTCTCAATTCCCGACGCAATAGGTGCAATTGACTCATTAACAGCGCACGTGCAAAAGGTGGTTAGCGATTGCTCGCGCCGCGTCCCAGTGAACGCTCATCGTCGCTGGGAACTGCCGCCAGATGCCCGTGCTCTGTTAACTGAGAAAAACGCAGCTCAAAGGGCTTACTTCTCTTTTCCCTCTGAGCAGAACCGTGTCCGCATGCGCGCTGCCCAATCAGCGGTTAAGCGTCGCATTAGACAGCTTAGGAACGATCAGTGGGACGAGACACTTACAAATATGGTCCCCTCTCAACAAGCCTTCTGGAACCTCACCAGAGCCCTTAAGGCAGATACAGTGGCTGCCACCCCCCCGTTAGTACAGTCAGATCCCTCCCTCCCCCTCGCCTTCGAGGACGAGGAAAAAGCTGAATGCTTAGCATCCAGTCTTGAGGCACAATGTGCACCTAGCACACTCCCCGTTGATCCAGATCACCTACTCGAGGTCGATACTGAGGTTTTCAACAATCTCGCGAGCCCTCTCACAGATGCCGACCCTCCGATAGAGCCGGTAACCCCCGATGAGGTAGAGTCCCTTATCAGAGATTTACATAATAGGAAGGCCCCGGGGCCTGACGGGATTTCTAATAGAGTCGTCAAGCTCTTCCCCGCGCACCTTATTCTTCTTCTGACCGCCATTTTCAATGCGGCATTAAAAAACAGTATTTTCCCCAAATCTTGGAAGGAAGCCACCGTCATTGGCATTCCAAAACCCGGCAAGCCCAAGGATCAGCCCTCGAGCTATCGCCCAATCAGTCTCCTTAGTTCGATAGGAAAGATCTATGAGCGCATTATTCTCGCTCGTCTCAAAGATTTTTCCCTTGCTAATAATCTTTTACCTGACGCACAGTTTGGTTTTAGAGCCAAACACTCTTGTGTCCAACAAGTGCATCGCATAGTCGAACACGTGTTGGACCGGAGAGCGAACAGATCCCGCCCGCACAAAACGGGCGCTCTCTTTTTCGACGTGGCAAAGGCGTTCGACAAAGTATGGCACAACGGGCTTATCTATAAGCTCTACAAACTTAATGTGCCAAACCGTCTCGTGCTCATCATACGAGACTACTTGTCGAATCGCTCTTTCCGCTATAGGGTGGATGGGGCACTATCCCCCCCTCACACCATTAGAGCCGGAGTACCACAAGGATCCGTGCTCTCCCCCCTCCTATACACGCTTTACACAAGCGACTTCCCCCTATTTAGACCCAGTCCACTTGTGACTCATACTGCCCTTTTCGCAGATGATACAGCCATCTATTGTTCGGCTTCTAGTACACCCGCCATAGTAAAGTCCCTCCAAGCCGCCGCCAACTCCCTTGGCGACTGGTTTAGGAAATGGCGCATAGAAGTTAATCCAGATAAAAGCGCCGCTATCCTCTTCTCCAGAGGTACTACGCCAAATCCCTCCACTAAAGTCAAGATGTTCGGACAACCGATCCCTTGGGAAAAGAAAGTCCGTTATTTAGGTGTCACACTCGATAGGGGACTCACCTTCGAACATCATATAAAGATTGTCCGCGACCGCGCTGCTTTCGCGCTAGGCCGCTTACATTGTCTGCTTAATGGGCGCAGTAAACTCTCTCTTAGAAATAAGGTGAGAGTTTACACAACGTGCATTAGGCCGATAATGACATACGCAAGTCCAGTTTTCGCTCACGCCGCGCCCTCTCATATCCACAGGCTGCAAACCATTCAGAATAGGTTTTTGCGCAAAGCCATCGGTGGGCTTTGGTTCGTTAGGAACAAAAACCTCCACATTGACTTAGGTGTGCCGACCATCTCGCACCACCTAAAGCAATGCTCTGTCAAATACTTCGACTCGCTCAATCATCACCCAAATCCGTTGGTGAAAGCCGCAGGGGATTATTCCGCTCCGGCTGGCACCAGCAGGTCCAAACGTCGTCCGCGGCACGTCCTCAACGACCCGGACGACTCCATTACAGTCGCCATCGAGGCGTATAAACAATTAGATTCCGCGACACAAACTAGACACACACGTCCGTCATATCGGCCCCGCCGGCGGGGCCGCGCGTCGCGCCACCTTCCTGTAGGGACTCGGTTTTCGCGGTACCGGCACGTGCCCGGCCGCTTCTCTCCAATCCGTTCGCCTTCCCCCAGTGTCGCCATAGGCCGAGGTTCGAGCCCCCCTCTGGGGCGCCCCTAGGCAGACACTGTAAATTTTTGGCGGTGAGAGCCCCACGCTCCCGCAACAGTCCGGTGTCTCAGAAGAGGGTGTTAGTACACCCAAACTGAACTTTTCAAGTAATAAAAAAAAAAAAAAAAAAAAAAAAAAAAAAAAAAAAAAAAAAAAAAAAAAAAAGATTTCACAAACATTGTATGCACATTGACTTAACTTTGCAAAGATTATAAAATTAGTTATTTTATAGTGAACGAACTTTACTGGGCATATTACCCTACTAAAATACTTACAATATTTTTAAAATAAATTATGTATATGTTCTTATCACGCAAAAACAAATGCGAAAGGCACACAATTTTTAAGCCAGATAATTAATACAAAATATCAGGCCTCAAAACGAATCAAAGCAATCAGGTTTAGTAACTTAGAATGCGTCATGCGTCATGCAAATGAACAGTCATTTAATAAGTAAAGTTACTCATTATCTTTGACCTGTATCACAGTGTCTGCATGGTTGACGTGCTGTGAAATTGCATGTGAAATGTGGGATAACCCAAAAATTGATAATAAAATGCATGAATTGGGATCGACAGTTTTATGAAAATATAGCTACTGGCTATGCGTGTATTTTGATCGAATTACTGACGATTTTCTAAAGGTACATCCACACTGCATACATAAGGTTGATAAGAGTTGTTTAAAATGGAAACTACAAAAAAAAATTACGTCAATATTTTTAATTTATGACGACCTCCGTGGCGTAATGGTTACCACGCCAGACCGCCACCCAGGAGGTCCCGGGTTCGATCGGGTCATGATGAAAAACTAACTTTTTCTGATTGGCCTCGGGTCTTGGATGTTTATCTATAGGTATATGTATTTGTTATAAAATATAATATTGTTGAGTTAGTATCCCATAACACAAGTTTTGAACTTACTTTGGGGCTAGCTCAATCTGTATGAATTGTCCCTATAAATTTACATATTTATTTATTTATTAATGTGTTTTTCTCTCTTGTACAATATAAAACTGCGCGACAGTTGATTTGTAAATCGACTCTTTTATAACTAAACGCGCTGATGTACAGTCAGCGGCATAAATATGTTGTCACTTTTGTATTATCATTTCAATTACTAAAGACTTTTGAGCGAACATGTCAACAGTGTTATAATGATAAATTAATGTTAAAATACTAAATTAACAACATAGTTATGCCGCCGACTGTACCTTATACAGATGTACACAAAATCTAGTGCATACTTCATAAAGTAGTCTAGCCATGTGGCGTGCACTAGCTATTTACATTTTGATTAGCTCACAGTGCTGCAGATTAAATAAGTCTAGTGTCAGAGGTCTCACTCAAACGCTAGAGTAGGTTACTATTATTTAGATTAAAATAATTAATATATAGAAATCTACGAGGAGCTCGATGGCGTCGCTGTGTGTCGCACTCTAATATTAACACGCAAGTTAAGCGACGTCGACCCTAGCCAGCGTTTGGATGGGTTTCGTTATCTCGAGCTTCTTCGTGCTTCGGAGGGCACGTTAAGTCGTCGGTCCCGGCTGTTATCGGTAGGTGACAGTCGTTAAGCCAAGTCGGTGGCCTTCGGGCGGCTTGAAAACACCGGCCTCTGCCAATCCGCATTAGAGCAGCGTGGCAGAGTACGCTCTAATCACCTTCGATTGAAGGGAGACCCGTATCCCAGCAGTGGGATGATTATGGATATGATGAATCTACGATAGAGTATGCGAATTATGAAAGAATGGTATAATCACAGACTATGGACTACAATGAACCGGATTACTACTTTGTCCTATGGCTTAGCAGTAAACGGTAATGTCTATTTAGACCAGCTAGACAACACTGGTTTGAATCCTCGATGTACCAGCCGAGACGAGAAACTGGCACAGTTCGGACCCCCAATTATTAAAGAAAGGAAAAGGTTTGTTTGATGACAATATTACATATAAAGTCCTACTTTAATAGAGAACTTCCTTTTAAAACATGACTATGTATGTTACACATGATCGTTTAAACAAGGAAATAATGGAAAAAACAAGGAAATAACTAGTATTCAGTGAATATGGATGGCTTTATGTAGTAAGCAACACAATACAATCAATTTTTTTTTACTGTATACTAGACCATTCTTTCCTTGCTTAAACGATAATATGTAACCTATATAGTCACGTGTTCAAGGAAGTTCACTAATAAAGTAGGACCTTATATACAAAATACAAATTAAAACTACGGAACCCTAAAAAAGAAGTACAGAAAAATCTTAAATATTTGTATCAGTAGTTTCATTTAACTTCAAAAAAGTGTTCTCCATGCTCCATGGTACTCCAAGACTTTTTCTTTATGACAGAGGACAACAAAAACGCTAGCGGCCCACTGGTGACCTTTAACACAGGTTCTTTCGAACCTTCTTCAGGCACCAAACTCTTACAGGGACAAATGTTTATTATATGTTTAAATATAGCCTTTTTGTTTAAAGTCAAGAAAATGCATTACTGCATGTCCTGCCACTTGGGGAAGCGACGGGGGTCTGTCGGGCTCACCTCTCTAGCCAATGAGGGATACCGACTAAAAACCTGACTGTCTGCCACCTTCTCCGCCTTCACGTGGCGGGGTCGCGGGCGCTGGTGATACTTCCGCAACCATTGTCCTCTGCGAAGAAAAATAAACGTTTATTTTTATTTTTTTACCTAATATTAAGCAATCACCGTTGCCCATGGACATCCTCGACTACAAGATCTTGGATGCGATGCCCGCCTCTGAAGAAATAAAAAGGTAGGACGCGGAAAAGACAAACCTAAAA
The DNA here is from genome assembly GCA_905163395.2 of Endotricha flammealis. Lineage (NCBI taxonomy): Eukaryota > Metazoa > Arthropoda > Insecta > Lepidoptera > Pyralidae > Endotricha > Endotricha flammealis. The sequence continues at coordinate 2,740,401 of LR990863.1, read as the reverse complement.
TACAAATTTAAAATAGGGAAGTACAATATGACACCGAATAGTCATAGTAGTTATAAGCGCTATATTTCATCTAAATAAAATAAAAGTATAAGATCCGCATTTATAATACTAAAAATAACCAATAAAACCATTCAAATATTCTATGAATGCTATTTCAATGAATGCTAATGTCACCTGTCTCCGTAATAAGCCGGACAGTTCAAACATTCGGCAGACATCTGCACGAGACAGCTATACAATTCCAAGATTCATCATTTCTCTATTAAAAAGTTATGTTTGGTTTCCATTTACAGCAGCATTTCAATATCTCCCGAATAAACGCAATTTTTTGTATTAACCTTACACAAAAATCATGGTGATATAATTCCAAGATAAAGATAAGAGAAGAGAGAAGACACTAAAAGTTCTACTTTATTCACCCAGGTGAACATAGTGGAATAATCACCCAGGTGAACTTTTACCAGTGGTCATTTTGCTTTTGTTTTCGAAATGGTAGTAGTTTATAGAGTAGATTAATTTATACAAATCATTTATTACTGTATACTCTGACAAGAAACGTGTTTGTAAAAACCTATTCTCTAAATAAAAGTTTAGATTTTTTTTTTATAAACCGTATAGCCTAGCCGTTACCGGACCGGGGTATTATTCACGAATTTGCCGCTGTGTCTAGAAGGATGAATCTGTGATGAGCCTAATACCCTTTGTTGCGGACACGAGCCGATTTTGTAAATAAATAAATTGATTATGTTTTAATTATGTTTTACCCTAGTTTTACGGTTTTATTGAACACTTTGATGATCGGAATTATGTGATTATTTAGTTTAAGTTTAAATACCTTTGTTTTACATTAGAATAAGCTAATTAGATTACGTAATTAGATGTAACATGGATATTTTCACTATTTACGTGCACTATTTACGTGTACGATTGGATATACACGTTTAGGTTGAGGCTTTTAGTTCCAAAGTTTTGCCTGAAGCAGCGCTACAGATTTGTCCACCTGAGTTGTAAAATCTTGCCGTGGCGCTAGTAAATGAAATGGGTAATAATTTTGGCTTATGATCTTCAATTGTTTTGTGTGTTTACTGTCTTGAATATGTACGGATAGTTAACAATTAATGTGTAAAAGGTTGGTTACGTCATAGAGTATGTGTGATCAATAACATTAGCGATGTAAACGTTAAGAATACGACGTTATTGATCAATTTCGTATCCACTTTTACGTTTTGCATGTATAATTTAAGGTTTACGTGTTCATTTCGGATATTAGTTTTGTGTAGTTACTGTTAATATATCGCTTATATGGAAACAGCGCGTTAGTTAGTTAGAATAACCACGAATATGGAGTTATAAGTTACTAATTGAAGAATGTAGAGCGCGATAAGCGATATGTGCGTAGTGACTTTTTGCCCGAAATGTCGTCGGAAATTGTCGCAAATTACACGAAAATTATCTTGCCTCCGATTGGTCCGCATGAGGGCCAAATATTGGCTATAAATATGTCAGGGTAGCTCGGTACTGTCACAGTCCAACACAGCTCTTCAGAGAGTGAACAACACCGAGCTACACTACCAAGAAAGAAATAGTATTGTTTTAAATGAAGATAGAAATAGTACTCAAGAATAAATACAGTCCATTGATGTTAAAAGAAGCAAACCTCGTTTTCCTTTCCGGTATATGGTTCCTGGTGACCATTGCCTACCCATTGCCGCAGAACCCATCACCCTTCCTGCTTCTTACCCCCTTTTTCACTTTTCTTCGTTCTACCTTTTTCATTCCTTCATAAGTGTGCAGCGCATCCAAAATTTTGTAGTCGTGCGTGGATGTCCATGTCGGTAATGCTTACCATCAAGTGACCTCGTTTGTCCTCCTCTACCATAAAAAAAAATTTGTACTCCAAGACTTTTTTTTTTCATGGATCATGGAGAACACGTTTATGAAGTTGAATGAAACTCTACCGATACGAATATTTTTGATACTATTTCATTTTGACGTCAGTGTCACCTGTCCGGGCGTAATAAGCCCGGACAGTTTGAATATCCGGCCGACATCTGTCCCGGACAGGCGCCTCGGCTTACCGAGATGTCTCTCCAATTTATCTCTCGTGATTGTTTAAATTAACAACTACTATTTTGCATTTTTCACGAAAAAATGCCATCATTCGTAACACATTACGATATTTGATTGTGGGTACAGATTATTGTGTGACTGTTACTGCGCAATGTACTTGCGTCATGTGTATCTTCATATTCTCTGCCTTGTCACTAAATAAAAGGAGTATACCGTGGACAAAACGATTGAAAAACGAAGAAGTTCAAGCATGCCTTAGCATAGCAGTTATAATGTGTATATCATCCATCATATAGGCAGTCTGCCTCTTCAAACTACTGGAATTTCGCTTTGGCCAAAGGTGAGGCCTCACCCCTAAATACTACAAAAAGATAAGGTAAATTGTAGAATTAAGAATGTTAATAGTTTTAATGTGTGTGAATTAAAAATAAAATGAGTTTTTGCCATAGATTTATTATAACTTAATAGCGTAAGAAGATTGGCAATGCAAAAGAGATAGATCATAGCATACGCGTTTGTTAGAGCGAGATAGATAGACGAGACCATTTTTCCTATACACGCTATGAGCTTGTATCGCCCTAACGTCAGTCATGTTAAAACAAATCCCACTTATTTTTACAAAATTTATGGTTTATAAGTGTAGTTTTGGTGTTAATACGACGTGATTAAATATGGTTACCTGTGCAGTGCCTGGATGTAACTCAAACTAAAAGGAAAATCCACAAAATTATATCTTGCTTGCACACATGTACATTCCACGCACACTAGTGTATTTTGTTTTTGATCTCGCCTCAATCAAACAAAGCCGATCTATAGGTACGCTAGTATATATTAAATCTATGGTTTTTGCAATTGGTTAAGAGACAACTAGAAAAGAGAGGATTTTTTTATATTTAATTAAATTTTTTAGTGTGTAACTTCATGTAAATTTATCAAACTATCCCATTAAACGATATAGATACATAAATTATGTGATATTGAAATAAATAAAATAGTGAAATATATTGATAATATAAATCATGTTCAATGCTTGAATAAAATTTTATAAAACAGTATTATAAAATTCTGTGAAAATATCAAAATGAAACTTGGCAAAACTGAAAATAGTTAACTGTTTTATTTTGTACATTGGTGTAAGTTAAAAGCGTGCCGCAATCTCTTTATGGATAAGCCCTTTCCGTAGTCTCATTGTTACCGTCCCTGGACATCCGCGAAATGAGCTCGGAAAGCATGATATCAAATTATTGTACAGTCAAGAGCAGGTCGACCTTTACATATCGGACTATGTACCATTCTTAAGTTCTATGTTATAAGAGCCGAAATTGTACAGCAACTGTAAAGCTCAACGTGCTCCTGACTGTACGTGTTAATCCAGGTTATAAGCTGTATACTAAACTTCAAGCAAATCTGTCAGGCATTTTATGCGTGAAAGTGTAACAAATATTTACAGATCTACACATCCATCCATCTAAACTTTTGCGTTTCAACAATAGCAAAGTTGACCGAAACCGATAGTATGAACGGGCAGCTATCTGTTCTACTTCGGCTTCAAGTTTCCTTTGTTGTCTAACTTCACTCACTTGCGATTAGCAATAAGGCTGCCTTGTGGCGATTGCACCATTCATCTTATTTTTTTTGTTTGTTGTGTATTGCAAATAAAACATCTTCTTCTATCCTTTCCACTTCTCGAGAGCTAGCATAATATTTGAAGGATGTATTCGCATTATTCCATCACTTGGACCACCGTCCTGTGGGCATGCTGTCCAGCTGAGGAGCATATTGGATTACCGTTGACGAAATCTGCTGACGCGACGGCGACGTGGACGTCACGACTCGCCGACGACGCTTCGCCTTTTATTGGTTTTTGTTTAGTTTATGGGGTTTTCCGCTAGCTATTGTGTTATGACATGGGCTTTTTGGGTCACTGACGTGATACGAAATATTAGAAGGGTACATGTAGGGTAACGTCAAATTTTAATTTAATATTTAGATAGTGATTGATGGGTGTATTGGGAAAATATTCTTTCGAATTTATGATGTTATTGCTGGTCCGGTCGGAGTTAACTTTATTTATCAATTTATTTCATCTTGTAGTTTAACAATGTTTTTTTTTGTGCTACTCATATCCTATGAAAGAGCACATATTTTTTTTTTACCTACTTCATTTATTGACCTACCTTGCTGGTACATAGATAGTTTATAATCTTGATTCACATATCATTTCGGGAACGGGAACATCGCGATTTTGCGGGAGTATCAGCGCCTTCAACTAGTTTTCTATTTAGAAATTGCTTCTACCACCATCGACATTTTGTAACTCCTGCCCCCTTACTCTTGAAGATAATTCCGTCCGATCGCCTGGATTGTATGTTAATCAAATAGTTAGTAAAGTATAAAATTTAAAGTGTACGAATTAGGATTTGCTGTTAATTTTTCATTTGAAATTATACAGAATTGAAATTAAAATCGCGATTGCTATGCAGAGTAACCTAGCAGGGCTGTGCTAATATTGTTACCCCGCAGGCTCGTCCATAATCCGAAATTAGCAAACATCATTAGGGGTGCAACCCTCGTGGACCAGGTCTGGATAAATGATCATAATTACGTCATAATTTGAAAGTAATGACTTTGGGATTATTCTCTTTTTGATAAATATATTTTTTTGATGTGGCCCGAAGTTGATATCTACGGGTCACTTTTCCTTGCAACAAATATTTTATTACAGTTGTAAACCACCAGCTTTGCCTGCATGGGGTTTTTAGGGTTATTATAAAGAAAGTTGTTACAATTAGCTATAAGAACGTAGTTTGTAAGTAATCATGCAATGTATCTTTGTGAACAACTGTTGGTAGACCTTATAAATAAATAAATAAAAAGAAAAATTATTATTTTGAACACTTAAAATTATATGCCAATCCACATTGGAGCAGCGTGGCAGATTGCACTCTAATCCTCCAAACTCCACCCTTTCGATTAAAGGGAGACCCGTATCCCTGTAGTGATATGATTATGGGTTGATATGATGATGATGATAATAGTAATCATCTATAACACTCACAAATAACTTGGCATTCTTGGCAAAGAAGTTTCAAAATAGGTTTCGTAAATACAGAAATTACAACCTCCCAAACTTTATGTATTAATAATATTAGTACCTATAGATAAAAATCTTTGTCTCTTCTCTATCAACTTCTCTCTTGTCTCAATCCTTATTATTATTATGATTAACAGCCAGATTCTGAAACGCATTTTAAAGTTAATAACACATTGAATTATAGCTGTCACTGTCAAACTAAAAAAGAAAAAAGAGATAGCTTGAGACTGGATTCGAGATCGCCGCCTTGTCAACGAAGGTCGTCAAGATGGCGACCTCGGATCCTCACCGTACCACGTTGCCCTTTTAAAGTGTACTTTTTTGTTAAAAAGTGTTCATTTAAAATATTCGACATTGGCGAAATTGTCTATGTGTCGTTAAGACACGACAGAAACGCCATTAATTAAGAAAGAAGAAGAAGCTTGAGACTGTATGTAGAACTAAAAATTAAAATGAGCATCAGAAACTAGTTGTATTTAATGATCTATTAAGCATTTTCATAAATCATATTCCTTATATGCACCAGCTGTGCATAGCAAACTTGGCTGAAGATTAATGACAGTGTGCTTAAAAAGACACGCCAAGTTCTTGGTAAATAGCCAAGACTTCATGTAAAATAGTATTTTTATACTTCTGAGTGAGGATGTGTGTAAGTCAGTAAATGTAAGAGGTAACCAGTGCCGAAAATAAGTTCATAAAGTTTTATGGATTTTTTTTCTTATATTTTTTTTTAGATATTGCTTGTTTCCGATATGGTATAATTATATAAATCATTTTATTTCAATCAAGGCACACAAAATTACAGAAATAACCAGGTTATGTTGACAAAGTAGCCTTTACTAATTTACCTACGATTTCAAATGGGTTTGAATATTGGTAATTATGATAATAGATCTATGTAGTGGTAGAAAATTTATAAAATGGGCTATTTCGACCGGGGAAGTACTACCCTCGCGCAGAATATAAACATAAGCCTTGCGTTTCGTTCGGTGCATGAGATCTGGAAGCTCAATTTCTTTCACTTTTTTTCTTCGTAGTAAAACATAAAGAAAATGTAATAGGTAGTAGTACTATTTCAAATAAATAAATATATAGAGACAATTCATACAGATTGAGCTAGCCCCAAAGTAAGTTCGAAACTTGTGTTATGGGATACTAACTCAACGATATTATATTTTATAACAAAAACATATATAGATAAACATCCAAGACCCGAGGCCAATCAGAAAAAGTTCGTTTTTCATCATGACCCGACCGGGGATCGAACCCGGGACCTCCTGGGTGGCGGTCTGGCGTGGTAACCATTACGCCACGGAGGTCGTCAAGAGTCGTTAGACCGATGGCTAAAGTATTAATTATACTTTTCTTATAACTGAAGATATCACAATGAGTAAACTAGACAACTATATTAAATATCAAAACAAAATTTAAAGTTACTTTGGGCGAAATAATCGATTTATCTCACTGGACTCCCCAACTTAGCACTTAACTTCAACTTAGCCTCACTTAACCGAACTTAAATCTTAAGTTACCCAGGCTCCTGCAACGAGTTAAGTTTTCAACTTAAGTTTACTTGCATAAAGTCAAGAAAATGATATATAGCGTCGCCCTTTTTCCACTTAATTACTTTGAGCTTAGAAAATTAAAATTTAATTTATTAACCAAGTTTAAAATGGTGCTTATATTAATTTCTTGGTGTTTTAAAAGGCTAGCGTAGGTCGTAGCAGGAAAATTTATTATTTTCTATACAATTACATAATTAATTGTCCATTTTTTTAATCTCAAAATAACGTCTTCTTGCTTATTTTTTTTCTCTTTCTGTTTTTAAAACTGTACCAACCATCTATTTAGATGAGTTTAAAAATATCGATAATTTTAAAGAGTGGCAGAGCAATTATTACGAAATGGGCTAGCTCGACCGGGAAAGTACCAACCACCCTCTCACAGAATATCGACGTGAACTCCTTCCCTATCCCCTCTTTCCCCCTCCTTCTTTTCCCTCCGGTCCCCCTTCCTTTCCTCCAACTTCCTTGGTGAACAACGCATTGGTAGCGCCCCTGGTGTTACTGATGTCCATAGGCGGCGGTGACCGCTTTCCATCAGGTGGCCCGCTTGCTTGTTTGTCTGACATAAAACTGTATGACATAAAAAAATAAAAAAAACGAACAAAAATATTTTGTAAATCCGTTCGAATCAATTTAACTCCATCGACCGACATGTAACATAACATTACAATGTTATTGTAAACTTTAGGCTGTGGTCGTTTACAATAGCTACAAAATAACCAGTGGCCATTATTTTGATTTGTACTCAAATACGGTGAGTAAGGTCTCCAGAGCTCCACTTGGGGGGTTGGGAGGGTTGGCAACGCGTGAGTGATACCCCCGGTATTGCTTACGTCTCTAGGCTACGGTGACGGCTTACCATCAGGCCGATCGTATGCTTGTTTGCCACCTGTGTGGTATAAAAATAAAAAAATTAAATACTACTAACATTTTTTTCATAATATATACTTACAGTATGATATGAAAAAAAAACTAACTTTTGTTGAAATACAGTTGCAGACCATTTGTAATAGCGGATAGAAACATCGAAAACAAAGTAGCATCTGTTCTACAAAGTTTGCCGGCTATAAATCTGACCGAAAGAGACCTCTGGGAGTCCACTCCTGACCTCCGCGATGTGTTGAGGCATCTCTTACAAATATCTCTATGTTGAAGAAAGTTAGGTAAGAAATGTGTTATACTTTCCTGTTGTTTTGGCAACAATAAGAATCCCTTCCAGTTATGTTAACATGAAGTATTTAGTTAATATTTTGAAACATTTCCGAAATGAAACGGCTTGGACGGAAAGAAAACTATCAGCTCTCAGAGCTAGAGAGATGAACAGAACTATTTTGATAAATTTCCTTTATATTAAACAAAGTTGCGCGGGATTCGCATAATATATTCATCAAATTTTTTTTTCGCATCCCACCCCATTTTGTGTTGTTGTTACTTATGTCTCATAAAGTCAGTTTACTATATTAACAGTCGGACGACTTTATACTTTTTCTCGATAAGTCTATATATTTTTAATTTCCATGGGAATTCCCGTGGCACCGAGTTCAACAAGTTTGTTCGGTCCTTGACGAACACATCTAACATTATCAATGAATGAGGGAAGCAAATGAACACGAAACATTCAGATCGCGACCCTTTCGCAAACAAAGCATGCAAATGTTTGGCAAACGTTCGGTCAATAAAGGAGTGTTGGGTCGTGCAGTGACATGACCAAATAGTTCATAATGACGTATGATTCAATAGTTTCTATTCGAATATAGAAACTTTACTCATTAGTGGTAGAGCACTTATGAAATATGCTCAACGGGAATGTATCACGCTCTCACTGGAATGTTAGCGTGAAGCAACATTGAGTTTTGTTGGATGAATAAAAAATAATCATAAAATCAACCCATAATTATTTCACTGCAGGGATATGGTCTCCTTTTAATCGAAGGGAACTAGGTTGCACTCTGCCACGCTGCTCCAATGCGGATTGGCAGATTGGCAGGCCAGTGTTTTCAAGTCGCCTGAATGCCATCGACTTGGCTTAACGACTAATAACCATCGACAACTGCCGGGACCGACGGCTTAACGTGCCCTTCAAGCACGGCGAAGAATAACGAAACCCATCCAAAGACTGGGTAGGATCGACGTTGCTTGACTTGCGGGATCATTTAAAGTGTGACACACAGCGACGCGACGCCATAGTAATAATATAAACAGTGGTTTATTCAGGGCACACATCTGAGGTCACGGTTCGAACAATTAAAACTCAACCAGAGATTACACGCAACGTATTATGAGATTTATGTTGGTAAAAAGACATGCTTATAACATTAAAAAGGTAAAATTTCCGCAAAAAATTTGTTTTTTTGGGGATCCGTACTGTGAGGACTCAAAACTCTTATGCATCGAGCTCCTAAGTGTGAAAAAATGAAACTTTTAATTCCTCACAATCAAAAGGTAAGCTGATGTCATCATTAAAATGAAATATCGGATGAAACATCATTGTTTCATCAGATGTTTCATTTTATTCGTATGTAAGATGAAACATAAATAGCTTATCTTTTGGCAAAAAGTAATGTCATGTAAAAAAATCCAAAATCCAAAAACACTAATTGCTACCTATTACGGTACGATGAGTTCGGCGATAATAGGTAACAAAAAAAAGGATAGTATATCCGTACTAAATAAGAATTGGAATAAGAAAAGTGTCACGTAATTAGTCAATTACATAGTAAAAATATGTGATTTATTATAATTTTATGTGTAGTTGACGCCATGTTCGTCTGGAACACATTGCGAGCGAGCGACAGAAGCAGTGGTGTCCAATTGTCAATTTTTATTTAACAGATCGTTTTTTGTCTTTTTTTTAACAGATCGTTTTTTGTCTTTTTTTTAACAGATCGTTTTTTGTCTTTTTTTTAACAGATCGTTTTTTCTTAGTACCGGACAGCTTGTCTATACGTTTATTCCGATGTCCGGAACACTCCACAACTCTCGGTTCGCGAGTCCGACTCGCACCTAACCGACCTTTTGTATACCATAAGCTGGTTTCATTTTGTATTGTTACATTTTCTTAATTAAGCCAAAGACAAAAGAACGCAGGAGAGTAATACGACATTAAGGAAAAAATAGTCAGGGTTCATTATTTTCAAAATAAAGTCCTGCCGTCCATTAAATTAAATATTGAGTAAACCCTTTGCACAGCCTTACAGTATTAAATGCCGAGAAAGGAATATAAATATCCTCTTTTCTTTTGTATTTTCATTGAAAAAGCCTTCCTTTTTCATCTATTTATGTATAAAGTCCTGGCTGAGTGACTAATTTAGGAGTTCCTTTTGTGGATAGACTAAGATCATATTTATTTAGGTCATCATAATGAGAGCATAATGATGACCTTCGCTACATCGATTACTACCAGAGAGCTTGTTAGGTTTTTAGTCATATTCTAACGTATTAACATTTACAAGCCGATTAAATTGAAATATGTTTAATATTTACCAGACGCGTGTTACATATCTAAATTAGCCGGGTTACTCATTTCAAAATGCGAGCAAATAAGTCACATTATTTTGAAAGGTATAACACGCCTCTTTATAAACTCACAACACAAGAAACGTTCTTCTCTATTCGGTCGGGTTTAGCACTAAGATTGTGGTCCTATTAATTTCCGCTATTATAGGAGCATATAGTCCAATAACTAACACAAAAAAAAATCTTTCAAATATTTTCTTTTCAATAATTTTATTTTAAAACACCATCAAACCTTACTCAAAACGAAGGAATAAAAAGGGAGTGTTGCTAATCCATCAAGCCGCGTCACCAAGGATTAAGATGTAATGGACGGCAAATATTGACGCCAGTGAAACGTGACCATACAGCCAGTTAAGGGATCATACCTATTTCTTTATGACGCCCCACATCGCCTTGAGGTCTATTTACCTCTGTATTTTTATGAACTAAAACCTTTTTAAAAGATTTACCTTTTTTTACTATCTTTTTTTATTTTATCATTTATACGACAGGTGGTAAGGTGTCCTAGATTCCGCTGTAGCTACAGAGGAGTTACACGCTACGTTACAGTCAAGTTGGAGAAGGCAAACAGGAAGGGAGAGCGATAAATTATATTGTGAATTTCCTGACTATGGACAAAAATATTCCGCTATTACGCGAGGTATTGAGCTTGATCTGAACTGAACACATGAACTATTTACCTACAGATGTTCGTAAATGTGTACCCGAAAGTTGTCAACAGCAATAAATAGATTACGAAGTGTTAAATAACAATCAAACTTAGCTTTAATCTCATAGAGCAAACATCCTATAATCCATTGGCTGTCCAAATCCGTCGTAATCTGACCGCCTCTGACAAATCAGAACTTTGTCAAAGTTCCCTTACAAGTGTTAACACATTGGGTACACGAACTCGTATTTAGAGCTAAGTTTGTTCGCTTTTGGCTAACACTAGTTCTGTAATCTGTGCTCTTCTTCTTTTCGGCTGGTGTCAGTGTTTTCAATAGTCACTGACTTGACTTGATGACTACAGTCCGGTGACTGCCCTCTGAAGCTGAGAAAAGCTCTAAATTTTTTGAACAAAACACAACTGTCACGCCATTTTTGCGTGGAAAAAAAAACAAACATACCATACTTACAAACTTAAAATACAATTAGTTATGCTAACAAACTGATAGAATAAAATCTACCACTCTTTTTTGGGGGTGCCTTGAAAAGATTGCTTTTTAGCAATAAGGCCGCCTTATGTTGTGTTTATGTATACTGTATTACTGTGTCCTACCTGTTGTGAATTGCAAATAATATATTCTATCTATCTAGACTAGATAAACAAACACCTAGACGTCTACATCCATTCATACAAGATGCATCTATGCAAATTTTTGCGTTTGTAATATTCACAGAATTACAACAAAATACTAAAACTAATAAATACTGTTAACTGGTATTGTTATATTTCAACCAATATTAATTGCAGTAAACCGTTTCCATAATAGTAATACAAACATGCGTAAATTGGCAATTAGAGGGTCTTTTGTGGATTGTTTGTAGATCCTGACCCTCCAGGTATAATTGCCTGGCTTGACGAGACAGCAATCCTGACGGCCATTATTTATTCATTATTATTTGTACCTAATGAATTTACTATCTACGGTTCGATTTCTTCACAAAGGTATTTGTGTGTTTTTTGATTGTGTTGCGTGTATAAATTACATATGAATAGTACATTGCATACTAATGGTAGAACGCAACTTAGCATTGGTCCACCTATTTTATCAGTACTTTTGTACTGTAAATAAAATTAAATAAATTAATAGAGTTCACGCAAAAGTTTTCTGTATCTCTAGAATATCTACGAATTTATAAAAAATATACGTTTATTTCTCCCACAAAACTAACAATTACAAAGTCAAGCCTAGAAAATAAAACAACAGTAGGTACCAACTGTACAACACACAAAAAAAATGAAAAGCAATTTAATCATTATACAAGTGAAATAGACAATCTATATGACTATACCTTAAATCTATCGTTTTTATCAAACTTAATTTAACAATAACATTATTATTAGCATGATTAAAAGTATCCTTTTTACTTTGTTTAGCAGTTTATTGCCTCCGCTCTTCTATTTTTTTCACACAATAAATTTATACAATTTCAATAAATCTCATGGAAATTCCGTAAAATAAAGCTCGCGTGCCCGTTCTCAATTTAGGCGTTTTCAGATTTGCGTAAATTCAATATTTTACGATCACATCGGGAATCAATTCGGTTTTATTCGTATTTTCCGACCGCATTTCGGTACAACTCGAACAAAACACGGAATAAAATACGACCTGGCTGCGTCTTCATTGAATTATTTTGTATTTTGTTGCACAGTATTTTTGGGGGAATAATTTTTCGATAGAGAATAACAATTTTATTGTACATATTTTAACTTCAAATGAAAAAAAAAATCTTAAAAGCTTTTAAATACAATTACAAGTTGAATTATCAACTTGTTATTGTACACTTGTTGCAACTTCTTACGCACGAAGTTAGAAGACAAAGGAAAAATGAAGACAAAGTAGGGCGAAGATCCCGTCTACACTCTCGTTTTCACTGAACTTCGCGAGAGTATAGTGCTAGCATTATAACAGTGGGACATCATTGTTTTGTAAATCCTGATATTTGATTAGTTTACAAACAAAGGAACTTTTCGGTTCTCTTTTAATTTGTAGATTATAAAAAACAAAACAAAAACCAATTCTACAACTTCATTAAATAGATAGCCTAAAAATAAACCCACAATTTACAAGTTCACAAACATAAATTAAACAAAGCAATTTCATTTGTTTATAATAGACAAGTAGACGTTTTAATTTCTTAAATTGTGTAGAAAATCGAAATAGAGATTGTTCCGTTTGAAAACGTTAAATTGCTACCCACATCTTTCGCAAACGAACTCAATTACAACGCACGCCATTCAAAATTTCAAGCCCTCATTACATTATAAATCTAAACTGGTATGCCACTCTGAGATAATTCGCCGTCGTCCCTACTCAAACAACTTGTGAAATTAAGGAGCCTTGAACATTATCTCTGTAGATATGGTACTTGCTACGTTAATCCATAATATTATTTACAATCTTCTTATACTCAATAGATAGGCTATAGATGTATTCTTTTCCACTGCTCCTTATCCAAGTCATATTCGAACCTTTCGGCGTCACGACTCCCATCTTTACTTATTTGACGACCTCCGTGGCGTAATGGTTACCACGCCAGACCGCCACCCAGGAGGTCCCGGGTTCGATCCCCGGTCGGGTCATGATGAAAAACGAACTTTTTCTGATTGGCCTCGGGTCTTGGATGTTTATCTATATGTTGTTGGATGTATATGTATTTGTTATAAAATATAATATCGTTGAGTTAGTATCCCATAACACAAGTTTCGAACTTACTTTGGGGCTAGCTCAATCTGTATGAATTGTCCCTATATATTTATTTATTTATTTATTTTATTTATTTTAACTAGGTAGGATGTAGCATTTGTTTAATTGTCATTATTATCATAATATTCATGCGTTAACCAAACCATCTCCAACTGCTGGTATTCATGCTGAGTTAGTAGGTACGAGGTTCTCCGTGCAACCAGATTTTCGTTAAGAATTCATTCATACCTTCGCTTGTTTTGTTTGCGCACACACGCACACACATACACACAACAAATACACTAATTACCATCAATCATCACACGCACATTCTTACACACATGCGTACATTCTTTCGCACATATTCATATCACTTACTTCATTTTTCGGGTTTCACTTAAAATGTAATAAAAATTATTATTGTAGCCATCGATATTGTGTTTACAATAATGTAAGATAAGTATTGTTACCCTAAATATAAGAAATCCTTTGTAAACATGTTTGTGGTTCAATAAATTAATAAAAAAAAATTAAAAAAAATTAAAAAAAAATTGCTTGTCCTTGGTCTATCCATACCCCTCATCTTCTATTATGTTTTTTCAAACACGTCTCATGTGTTTAGGTTCCAATTCTGGGCAAAAGCGTCCCCGCTTATGCTCAGGAATGGGAGCTGGATACCTAAAAAAATATCTGAGCCTATGTCAGTACTCATATCATTTCTTGGCCAGTCTTTACTTAACTTCATTCTTCATTCAACCAGAATATAGAAACTAACATATCCATAGAAAAATTAAATTGAATTCCTAATCCCTTCGCATATCAACGGCAAGGTCTGTCATACCATATAGCTCCATGTAAGGGACACAGTTTATGGGGTTAACGACACAACTTATAGGTCGAAAGTTCTCGAAAACTTTCGTGGCCGAACTCAACGTAACTATCTTGTAATGTCGCTAAAGGACACTTGAGTAATCTGCCGATACGAAGATTCCCTCCATTCAACTTAATGCCGAAATAGCAGAGAGATTATAAACAATAAATTTATACTGAGCAGAAATTTCTATTGAAGCTGCGAATTTTGAAAAATATGTTATTATGTGCACACTCCACTACCAAATGGATTCCGCCTGGACAAAGGCCAAGAAGAAGACCAAGAAAGAGATGGACGGACGAACTGACGGAGTTCGATGGAAACTGGGAAGAAGGAACAGCAGAGAGGGATAGATGGAGAAAAAGAGGAGAGGCCTTTGCCCAGCAGTGGGAGATGACGAGCTATTAAAGGCGACCTCCGTGGCATAATGGTTACCACGACAGACCGCCACCCAGGAGGTCCCGGGTTCGATCCCCGGTCGGGTCATGATGAAAAACTAACTTTTTCTGATTGGCCTCGGGCACAGATATCAGAATACATATATATACTTCTTTCTGTGTTCTGTGGCCTCGGGTCTTGGATGTTTATCTATATATGCATGTGTTACAAAATATAATATCGTTGAGTTAGTATCCCAAAACACAAGTTTCGAACTTACTTTGGGTACTTAATCTGTATGAATTGTCCAATATATTTATTTATTTATTTATATTAAAAAAAGTATTATAAAAAAAATAAGGTAAGTAATGATAGAGTGATCCAAGAGGAAGGATTTTATCTCAAGATAACTTAAATCTTTTTAACTTAATGTTATTTATTTATTTTTTGTTAAATTATGCATTGCTTAAATATCTTTTTAATTTCTATATCTGTTTCTTTTGTTAGTCGGTCTGGCTGTTTACTAATCAACGAAACGGCTAAACTGACTTTGACAGAATTTTCACCCTAGATATAACATAACATAAAGGTAAAGAGCATCTATTTCTTATTTTATCTTTGCACATGAAGCTCTGTGATATTGCGCCAAGTGCGAAAAGGAACAGGAACATAGACATTAGACAACAAACAAAATATTTAGTATTAATAACATTAAAACCAAATTACAATACATTTAACTACTTACCTATGGTTTTTTGAACAGATACAAAAATATCCAAATGATATAAGAGCAAACACCAGATTTATAGATTTTTTCTATTTTTTTTTTATAACACAAAGTTGGAAAACAAGCATACGGCCCGCCCGATGGTAAGCATCACCGTAGCCTATAGACGCCTGCAATACCGGGGGTATCACTCACGCGTTGCCAACCCTCCCAACCCCCCCAAGTGGAGCTCTGGAGACCTTACTCACCGTAGGAACACCACATGGCCGAGACCAATGCTATTTGGCTACAATCTTCTTAAGGTGGAGGTCCTTCCCCAGAAGGGCTGCTCCGATTTGAGCGGATTATCCGCTGTGCCCTACCTCTCTATTTTAAAAACTAAAAACAAAAATAATGATTTCAAACACCGACCAATCGTACCCGCGTATTAAAAAATAAATCTAAATCGAGATACGACATCGAGTCAATGGATGAGTCGATTTGGTATACGGTATTGAAAGGACACTTGAATGATCTTTTCAAAAGTGCTCGAATTAAATTGATGGACTGGCGCCGATTAATTTATATCGATAAAATGGAATGACAAATTTTTAAAACGACTTCATTAATATTATTTATCGGCTAAATATCACTGACACACATGCCGAGGATATATTTGCATATAAAAATTCATTCAGATCTATTATGATGGTTTAAGAGCATGATTTTGATTTCGCGAATATCAAACAAACAACCGCGTAGGTTAAGCAACGAAAACACCTGTCAGTATTTATACAGATTCGATTACAAGCTTCTCCGTGCATCGAACACTATGCTGTCGTTCCCAAAATGTTGTTCAGCAAAATGGACCTAGAAAAAACGGCGGACACCATCACTGAAACTAAAAAGTGAAGCACCCATAGTAAGCCACCTCGCGTATACGTACGAACTGGCCGGCTTACTATGGTGTGAATGTGTGCGTGCCGGTCAGCCATTTCACACTCACACATAGTTACGCGGCCGCCATTAGGGTGCTGCAATTCTTTCTTTGCAAGATTCCGTCCGCCTTTTTTTTCTAGGTCCTTGTTGAGCAATATCAACTGATGGTTGACTGGTAGAGAATGCAACTTAGCATAAGTCTGCCTACGTACAAACTTTTATATTGTGGTCAATAAAATGAAATAAATAAATAGAAGACAGTCGTTAGGTAAGCCAAACTAAACATATAAACAGCTAAAGCGCACAAAAAGAACTGGGACAAATTATAGTAAAATACAAAATATACTGTAAAAATCCATTCACATAGTGAGAAAACTAAAATATTTTCGACAATGCCACACTTTATTTGTTGCCTTATTGTAGTAACAAACGTTTGCTTTTCTGTATAAAAATTTCACGACAAAAATATGCTTACTTTTAAAAATATATTTCAGGAAAAATTGTTTTCAAGAATTTTAAATAAACCATCGAAATGTCTCGGACATCCGACTTGAAAGTTTTTTAATATCGAAGGAAACTTCTTACTCTTTATTTGAGTTCTGGTTACGGAATATCCTATAGGTATGGTGGCCTCGAAGATAGGAGGACCATTTTAGAAAAAAATCGCTTGCACATCTTGTAAGCGGATCTTTTGTCAGCTCCGTCCTTCTCTTTGTTACCAAACAGGGTTTTTGTTTATTAGAGCCACATGTGTCCACTAGGATGTTGGATGTTGCAACCAAAAATCATCCTAAAGATGGTCCTGCTATCCTCGAGGCGACTGTACCTTTTAATATGTATTGTGGTAGCGAAAGGACAAAGGCCAAGAGGAAGACCAAGAAAGAGATGGACTGAGGAACTGACAGAATTTGATAAACAGCGGAGAGGGATAGTTGGAGAAAAAGAGGAAAAACAGCGGAGAGGGATAGTTGTAGAAAAAAAAGAAAAACAACGGAGATGGATAGTTGGAGAAAAGAGGAAAAACAACGGAGATGATGATGTTGGAAAAAAGAGGAGAGGCCTTTGCCCAGCAGTGGGACATAAATGGCTAGTAAAAAAAAGTACCTAGTAGCGAAACAACTTCGTTTGTGTGTAACCCGCTTTTCTATGGAAATTTTGAAAAATCCTCTCTAATTGACTGAATTAGCTTGTATTTCTTTTTGTTTTTAACAATTAAATATTTTGTCCTACTTGTAGAAGTAGTGTCTGTCACAGGTGTTTTGTTACGGAGGTTTTTTGTAAGATTGGAAAATGTTGTAACTTGGATTAAAGCACGTTCACGAAACGTTTCACGGCGAAAAACGAATGTAAAAGTTAGACTTACCTATGTATTTCAAAATACGACATGTCCATATTCATTTCTGTCCAACGTTTTAGTGGTCTGATTTACTCTGTAATGTATTTTTCTAGTGCACATTTAACAGTCAGCTGTCTACCAAATTGACTACCGGAATGAAAACTTGCAAGCACTATTTTTAAATGTGACTATTCGAAATTGTGTATGCTTAGTATACTCACCTATATAGTATAATACTTTATGCATCGTTGCATATTGAAATAGACACATCAAAGTGGTTCTACTAATTCGAATATGTTAGACTAGATATTTAGCCCGCGCTTCGATCTATTGGATTTCACTAAACTTGTCCATGCATAATATATGCATTATTTCACTTTATAATATGCATTGACAGACCGGGTGGTCGAGGGGCTAGCAATAGCTTCTTATTCTCAAGGATCATGGGTTTGAATCCTGAACAAGTCATGGGGGAGGCTTATGTTCAGTCCCGCAGTGGACTTCTTGTGGCTGAAATTATAATGATCATAATGATGTTTATTTATTTTGTTGTAACCCTACGAACAGTACTACAAAAATAAAGTTCAAGAAAATATCTAAAAAATACATAATAATAGCACATTTGTTCAATAAACAGACCCCATAGTATGTGCAGAAGCGATTCACAAACTCAGTACAATATCCTCATCGAAAATTGTTCCCCGGCCGTCCTCAAACTTTTCGAAATGAATCCCTAGGAGATTATACCCCGTGCATTGTTGAAGAATCGATGAATGCAGTCAATCGTCTATAAACCAATCACGACTGTTTGCAGCACTCAAACTTTCCACAACTTTGTCTTTCAACTCTGTTCTCAATAAAACTCGAGTTATAATCGATATGCTTTTCATAGGATAATAATATTCAATAATGCATATTGTACCGATATTCAGTACTGTTTTTTATTGTGATGGCTAAAGAATTACGAGTCGTATTATTAACCGACTGGTCTAAAACCTGCTGTACCGTTTTTCACAGGCCAGACGGGAATCTTTCCTTTTGTTAGGATCTGAGCAGACACGCTTCTTTAAGCAGTGGCATACTTTTTGGTCGCTACATTTAACTTCTAAAAGCGATCGCGATTAAAATAAAGTGTCTACTCAGGCCCTAAAGAGACTTCATAATTATAGTAAACTGTAGTGTTGAATTACAATTTAAAACCGCTGAATGCAGGCCGTGCTAAACGCCTCTCTCCACGTTTGGGGAAGGCCTATGTCCAGCAGTGGACTTCCTGCGGCTGAGATGATGATGATGAAGGTATCCTCACGATGCTATCAACACGATGTGATCATTACAAAATGGGTAAGTAATTTTCCCAAATGAAAATAATAATAAGAAATTCATTTTTATGAACCTAACTTTTAACCAAATTTTATTACATTCCTACGTTAGAATTTGAACCGATACATTCGGTTATGCTGATTAATTTTATGAACCTAACTTTTAACCAAATTTTATTACATTCCTACGTTAGAATTTGAACCGATACATTCGGTTATGCTGATTAATTTTATGAACCTAACTTTTAACCAAATTTTATTACATTCCTACGTTAGAATTTGAACCGATACATTCGGTTATGCTGATTAATTTTATGAACCTAACTTTTAACCAAATTTTATTACATTCCTACGTTAGAATTTGAACCGATACATTCGGTTATGCTGATTAATTTTATGAACCTAACTTTTAACCAAATTTTATTACATTCCTACGTTAGAATTTGAACCGATACATTCGGTTATGCTGATTAATTTTATGAACCTAACTTTTAACCAAATTTTATTACATTCCTACGTTAGAATTTGAACCGATACATTCGGTTATGCTGATTAATTTTATGAACCTAACTTTTAACCAAATTTTATTACATTCCTACGTTAGAATTTGAACCGATACATTCGGTTATGCTGATTAATTTTATGAACCTAACTTTTAACCAAATTTTATTACATTCCTTCGTTAGAATTTGAACCGGATCCATTCGGTTATGCTGATTAATTTTCTACGTATCTGTTATAGTTTACTCACTTGAATCTCACATATAGATATGGCAGATAGTAATCTGAGTGGTGTCACGTGACTCTGACGAGGGTGTCGTGAGTGCTGGACGCAAATGATTGATGATTTTATCACTCAGAATTTACTTTAAAATTATTAAGCGTATTTTAATTTAGCATTCATATTAAACGTATACACAACTCATGTACAGACCGTAAAACTAACATGAAACTAAAGTGCTCGCGGCTGCTTCTATGTAGAAATTAGGGACGTGTAGTAACTTACGTACCTATCTTCTTCTTGAAGGTTAATGAACTCAATTATAACAAAAGCAACTTCCATAGAAAATAGGGTTTATGGTTCAGTTTGTGTCTTTTCAATTTTTAATGTTAGTTTAGTTTATTTTTTAAACAAATAATTTGGTATCTTACCAAATAATTTATGAATTTTGAGAGTACTTGTTAAAGAACTGTAATTAATTTGGTATCTTGCCAAATAATAATTTATACAAGTTTTTTTTTGTATGAACTTTCCCAAAAATAACTTTTTAAATTCATATGAGAACTTAATTGAACACTGAAACACAGATCCTATAGTTTACTCTAAAAATTTATATTAAGTATTATATAAGAAAGATAGGTGGTACGTTTTCCTAAGGGATGTTCAATAGCCCCTGGCTGCAGGTGGCTTGCGGTTTCCCGATAATTTCTCTTTCCACGTTATATTATTGAACACTTAACCCGTTTCAAGAGGCTTGATTGATTGATAGTGGAGAGATAGTGAGCGATGGATTTTTGTGGATATTTCCATGGTTATTGAACCTTAATACGGGATCACATATTAATATTTGGCTGGCGTTACAACTACAAAGGCAACATAATACAGTTATCATAATTCATACTAATATTATAAATGAGAAAGTGAGTTTGTTTGTTTGTTATTCCTTCACGGCTTGACTAACCTGTGTTTCGGGAATTGTTTAATGTTGACATGGTGAAAATAAACTTAAATTGGTGCTAAATTGCAAATTGTCACAGTATTGTACTTTTCTGTACATAAAGTTAATTCTTCTATACGTATTTAATTAACACTATGTCACTTTGCGCAATTTATCCAAAAACATTTTAACGTCGCTCCCACAAATCCTCAGTTGGAAATAAAACGTTAGCGACACAGCAGGATAAATACATACACACGAGCAAAGGGATGTGGGGATACCGTCTGTGAATCGTTGGAAAATAAACACGTAGACGCGTCTATACGATCCTACTCGATTAATGCGGCAGCTGTGTTTTATTGCTAAAGCCTACTCACACATTGCTGATATTCAGCGTTAAAAAATATATATATTTTAATCTGTTCAATAAAAGATTTATTGGTAAAATACATAATTAAATAATATGAAATTCAATAAAATTAATTAAAACTAAACTAACAATAAAAATTAAAAACTAAACTAACAATAAAAACTAAAACTAAGAATTAAAAAGACATGGTCCCTGTGGCAGGGTGCCCAAAATGCTAGCAGCGTTACCTCGCTGAACGGCGATAGATATCCGTTGAGCGAAGTAACTGCCAGCCTTTGGGTCACCAGTGGTTTGTCGCAGCCTTTTTGCGATGTCCCTAAAAAAGGACAACGCACTGGTACCCCACGGGCCTAATGTTTCTACACCAAAAGCCACAAAATCGTAGGAACCAGTCAGTTGCTGATATTTTGTGGCTTTTAGTTTCTCGGCGGACTCCGCCGCCGCTCCCGCACTCCTACTCGTACCGTGAAGATGTGACGGGGCAAGTGTGTCAACGCATGTAGCGTCCCACACCAAGGCCCGTCCCATACTCTACGGTACGAGGGACATTCCGTCTGGCCTCTTACCATCGTCACGTGCGATGCCGTTCGGCTCAAGAATAGCAGGCACGTTGACAGTGACGAGAGACCGACGGATTATGTCGTATCAACGACATAATCCGTCGGCCACCGGCCGCCTGTCGCGTCACGCTTCTATCAAGAAGCGTGACGCGACAGGCGGCCGGTGCTTCTGGTACAAGAAAGCCCGTGGTGTCCCAATGCGTTCACCATTGTGCCACAAGGACATCTATGTGGAATACAAACCTGGGCACCAAGACGAAGGCCGATCGCGACTCGGAGGGTCTCGGAGTCAAGGAGGGTGCCCACATTGGCACATGGGTAGGCATGCAACCAGTGACCGGCCTCCTTCCTTGACACAGCTCTGAGTCGTGCTTGGTCGGCGTCAGTGCTGTTATTCAAAAGTAACAAATTTTGAATTTCTTCACAACAAATCTTATTCCAGCTCCGTTGTGAATTTGGGTTTTCCGGTAAGTTTTTGGTTGGGTAGGCCATTTTCCAGGCGTCACTGGCCTCTACTAAGCACGCCACCTCGAATGGTGCGGGAATTCGCATCAATATTTTGTTTACAAGTGCCATACTGCAGGAAAACAAGCAAGCTACCTGATGGAAAGAGGTTACCGCCACCGTAAATATACTAGAGATTAAAAATGCGCTGCCTGCTTTTTTTTTTAAATGGACTAATCAGTTTGCGTGTACTGAGACACCGGACTGTTGCGGGAGCGTAGGGCTCTCACCGCCAAGCGTAGGGCTCTCACCGCCAAGCTGCCTGCTATGCTAAGGAAGGGAATGGGGGAAGAAGGAATAATTATAGGAGAAGCGAAAGGAGTTGGGCTACTGGATCTTTCACTCACGAGTCTACTTTGCTGCCGAGATAGTCCATAATATCATAAAATTACTATACTATTCCGAAAATCTACTATAAGTATATACTTTTTTTTTAAGTATTACTTTTAATAAAACCTTAAAAATACAAAATGTTTTTTATGTTCTACTTTTTAAAAAAATTATTTTTTTACATTAACTAGGATGTATTTTATAGAAAAATGTATCATCCCTACTTCTATAAAGATAACCTACATTACTAAACAAAAACCCTAAAACACTTGCAAACACGCTTCATGAAACTTAGGCCTTATTTTATGTTTTTGACGATTGGATCTGGAAAGGCTATAATGAAAAAGAACAATTTTCTGGAACATCACATTATTTCTTGGAGAGCAAAATAAATAGAATTATTTTTTCGTATATAACAAACAGGTAATGAAAGGACTATGTACAATGTTGGCTTAACGGTTTTTCCGAGTTTCGGATACAAACTTTGACATAAATTCTTTTATGGAAATCAAACATTAAAGGTGCTAATAAATGAGCTGCAGAAATCTTTTGTGCATGACGAGAGAAAGTGTGTACTAAATATAGGTACTTTCTTTCTACATTCACAAATACAATTATAATAACAAAATGCAGAAGTCACCGGCATGCGGACCGTCATCAATGTTTATTTCTGTCTTCAGAGCAACGGGCATCCAAAATAGAAAAGTCCACACAATCTCTGCGAAGCGACTGCACGCACGCGGAAACCAGACGACGAAATTTTAAACGCAAAACTAAACAAAGCTTTAAAAGCCGTGAAATTAAATTGTTTTCGGGAGTGAATTTGAGACGCGTCCATCCGCAATGATTGTTCGCCTACGAATGGCGGCCATATTGTTTTTATTTCTTTTTAATTATGTGATGGGATGTGACGATGGTGATGTTGCTGTGTATAGTGTAAAGTTGCGGATGTTGTGGAGTGAAGAAACGTTCCCAAAGGATTATCCCACGAATCGTCCGAAGGCACAATGGTCACCTGTGTTTGGTTAGCAGTAGTTTCTTTATTTTTCATCTGTCTTCGTTCATCATCCTACTATTACATGTCAATCATAGAGTGACGCTCTTTGATATTAAGTCCATCTACATGCTTGGTCATTTTTGTTAGAATGTAGCTAAGTTAAAGTATTTTTGAAAAAGCAAAAATTGTATCTAATCTAACATTTTGTTGTTTCAAAAATATACTTAATTCGCCTTAACGTCTTCTAAACGAGTACACATAACTATGATTTATATATTTATCAGCACTTTTCTATTATGATACACATTTAGGCTATATCTGTAGCACCTAAATATATTTCATATCTCATGAAAAGCTAGCATTCCTAATTCCTATTATCAAGTTTCAAAGTAACTCGCGTAATTATCGTTGCAAAACAATGAGGAAACAGAAAGTAAAAAAAAAAAGTGAAACTAAAAAGGAGGTTTCTTATCTTGAACTGTTTGGCGACGCTCCGTGGCTTCACTCGTAGATAAAGACGGTATTTATTTGTCTCCCTCGCCGTTCCAAATTCGAATCTTATCTGCTATCTCACGATTAATGAGAGGTGTTTGTTCTTTTAAAACTTTAGTATCATAACTTTTTTAAAGGCATCTTTGTACTTGGGTACTTTTTATTTGACAGGTACGCAAATGTTGTGATATAGGTATTTTTATGTCCAGTAACGTCTGCCACATCCTTTGAGCCTAACAAGCTTGTGCATGTATATATAAATGTTGATAAAGAATAGGATCTCCACTGTGCTGTATATGCAGTGTATCTTTTTAAAAGCATTTCTGGTGTTGAATTTGGAAAATAAATTAAGCTAATTTTATCTGACTTTAAAATTTTAATATGCAGCTTAGCCGTAGCACTGTTATTATCGAGTGGACGTGGAGTCGCGTTCTACATAGGTTGGAGAGATGATCTTTTTTATTGCAAATCTTTATTATTTCCGTTATGAATTCCATTTTCTTTCTATTTGGTGGAACCCAAAAACTGTCAGATCAGTATGGGAAAAAAACAAAATTAAATGAAACCTCTTCAATTTGATATGTCGATGTCATCAATGATAATTTAAACCCACTAATATTAGAATTTATTTATTTATAATGTATAGCTGTTTTGCGTGATAAGGTCAAATTTGATATATGTTATGTATAAGTGGTATAACATTACTTGCACTTATCTATACAATATTACCTATACCCGACCGTGACCAGAAAACGAAGTTGTCTCCATTATATTATGAGAGTGGACGATATTGAATTATCTCAGCTGGGATATAAATCTTCGGAAACGTCGGTATTTGAAAGGCATTTGTCCTTTTTTCGGGGCAAAAAATCCTTTTGTCTGTTTTCAATCAAAAAGAGGGCGGTGGACCAGGGTTGGCAAATATTTTACAAGATTGCCTTTAAAATGCGATATTGAGTGTACATGGCTGAAAAGGTTTTAATATACCCTTTTGAGATTTAAATTATAACTTTCAGATTTAGAAAAGTATAGGGTATAGCCTAGCCTATATAGCCTTTTCTCGCAGTTTTATACCTTAGGGTGCAGAGCGCTCAATTTTCACACGGGATATATTTGTCGCAGAACTGTAATTATTATTAATTGTTTCCGAGCGAAATAGATATAACTACTAACTAGACCTAACTATACCAGGAGGGATACCAGTCGATAATTTTAGTTTATGTGATAATTTTGTCTGTTACAAGGAATGAAATAAAGAGAGAAGGGATAAAAAAGAGGAATGTGAAAATAGAGCTTCTGTATCTGTCAATCAACAGAATGAAACGCATTTAAAAATAAATATTCTTGGGCGAATCACACAACGCCATCATCTAAATAAACTTAAATACTTTTCTTTTTGTAAATAAATACTTATTATACATAGCAAACACCCAGACCAAGGCAAACAGACATTTTCATGCACACAAATGTTTGCCTTGCGCAGGATTCGAACCCGGCCCTTGAGATAAACTGACCATAGCTAGCCACCCGACCATCGGGCCTGTCAAGTTTTTGAATTTATGCTTTACGCTAATAATCTAGATGGTGGTACTTCCACGAGTCATTGCATTTCACAAATGCTCTACCATCCAAAAATTATTAACAATGAGCTATTAAAATTCGAAAAAACTAATACTTATGAAACAATTTTAACTAATTATAGTGATTAATAAGCCACAGCACAAGCCATTGGTATCGGTTTTATACTCTTTAAAATTCACGGACAATAATCACTTTGAAATATCCATAGACACACAAGCAGACTGGTTTTTTTTTTGCCATACCTATCAGCTTCGGGTGTACTGACACCCTATACTGAGACACCGGACTGTAAGCAGACTGGAAACGTAATACAAATTTTTTAAAGCCTTTGACCTTTTCCATACAGGACTGGATACAAAATAATCCAGTGTCGTACTTCACTCGATTTTAAATGTTAATCCGCACGAGTGAGTTGGACACGGGACGTGAACTGAAAAATATTATACAAATATAATATGAAATAGATTTAGTTTCAGGAATTAAGTACGTAAGTCTCTTGTAAGACGGTAACTTCTTGTGGCTGAGATGATGTTGATGAAATAGTGGGTAACGTATTAGAACGTTTCAGAAACTTGCTTGCGGCTAACATTTTATGTGGAAACATATGTATATGTGTTCGAGAACAAACACATATTTTGTGTTTGTGGTACACATACGTTGTGTACCCATAACACAAGCCGGTCAAGTCTAGCTTACAGGACAGGTGACCCTGTGTGAATAGTGTTTTATTATATTTTTTATTTGCTGTAGACTAATTATTACATTTTTTTATGTTCTACGAGTATTATAATATTTTAAAAATAGACAGCCCTATGGAAATATTACATCTATGCGTTCAAGATCAAATAAAATCGAGACCACACAGTCAAACATGCCGTTACACTCCCACATAGATGTTTTTCGCATTCCTTTGTTGCAAGCCACGTGTATTAGGTAATTGGATTCCATGTTTATCATAGTCGAAGTGATTTTTGTTCGTCTCAAAGTATATTTTTCTTTTATCTCATTTAGAAATTTTCTTGTTCTCATGTTGAATTTGAGGGGTAAGGCTTATTTAATATACATTATTAGAATGAAAGAAAAAAACTTGGTTTGGTACTTAAACTTAATTACCTATCTAATTTATAAAATTATAGGGAAGAAAGTTATGGGCAGGAGTTCGATTTTATATTCTATGGACGGACGACTTGACTGCCTTTTGTGGATTTCCACTGGGAGGAACTGGATAGTGACACGTACTATGTGCTTGAAGGTGTAGAGGAGGGGCTTCAGCAGTGGGACATGAATAGCTAATTAAAATTTAATTAAAAAAACACTTTATGTGATATAACATCATAACAATATAAAAATATAATTCCGGATATAAAGGAGAAAAGTTTAAAGCTAGTTTGAAATCTCAAACAATTTTATAGATAAAACTTTAAGTAATTTTAAGTTAAACATTTACAAGTTAAGTATTTAAGTTGCAGGATTTTGTAATTTAAACGAACTTAATATTCTCAGAGTTATCTTTAACTGGGAGGCTGCTTAATATAGAGTTAAGTTTTAAATGCGATTTACTCGTGCGTGAAATGAAACGATAAAATAAAGAAAGTCAATTTATCTTTCCCTACTTATACCAAACAACCTAACTTATTTTACTAGCTGATTCTCGTTATTTTAACCGCGAATTTCCGTTGTTCCCGTGAAATACGGAATAAAAACTATCCTATATGCTAATCCATGTTATAAACTACTAGCTTGTCCCCGCGGCTTCGCTCGCGGTTAATTTTATGACATAGTTCTCGTTTGACCACAAAACAACTCATAGCGCGACTTGTGGCGCCATCTGTTGGCCGATGTCCCATCCCATACAGCGCCCTCTATAGCAGAAAAAATATTTTCCCATTGGAATGTCATACTTTCACGGGATAAACTATCATATGTTGGGCTTTGTACCTCTGACAATATAATAATATATTTAAAAAAACATAATGATCGACTGATTAGGCAAGCCGTGAAGGATTACAAACAAACAACCTCACTTTCTCATTTATAATATTAGTAAGTTGTGTACAAAATTTTAAGTAAATATGTCCAGTCGTTTTAGCGTGAAAGAGTAACAAACATACATACATATAAACTTACCCGTTTATATAGTTATGAATTTGGACTTTGTCGGGCTTTGCCGGAGAACCGTATCATTTGATGAGTGACAGATCCAGATATTATTCTTATTTGAAACACCGCAATCCACGAGTTTTTACCGGTTAGTATGTAGGATAGTCACTTGTCAACTATTGTCATTTGATATTTTATAATATTAATTTTCATAACAATAAAATTGTGTTGAAATTATTAAAATCTACAATTCGATATGATAAAATAACTAATTAAATTAAATTTTGCGTGTATCCCTCAAATGGTAAGTAAAATTAAACACACAACTTTGGCAGCGAACTACTCACTACGTTCAATCATTATCACAAAATAAATTTCAATGGAAAATCATATGACATATCTCCTACATACCTAATCGTAAAACTATAATGTAACATTCACAAACTGCAAACATAAATTAATTATGTAGAAATTTTACATCAAAAAGATAAATTCTACGAAAAAATATCTTAACGATGGAAATATATCACTACCCACGAATTTTAGATGATGTGTTATAAAATTTGATCTAAATAGTTTCTAACGTGAATGACGCGATCACGATAAAAAAGCATAAACATCCAATAATTATAATAATAATTATAAATGAGAAAGTAAGTTAGTTTGTTTGTTATTCCTTCACGGCTTGACTAAGCAGCCCATCATTATGAAAAGTATACATATCGTCAGGGGCACAGAGCCCAACATAGGCTAATTTTTACGCGGGAGAAGGCCAGCTAGTAATTAATATATTACCGTCCAGACCACATTGGAGTGGTATATACCATTTATAAAATGGGTTAGCTCTATCGGGAAAGTCCCACAGAATATCAGCGTTAAGCAGTAATGCGTTTCATTCGGTGATTGAGAGACCCCAAAGAGCAACCCCTTTTCCATTGACCCCCTTTTCTTTTCATTGCCACTATCCCCAGATTCTCTATTAACGTCATCCACAACTCATTTATTATTCTTCGAAACTCAGTGTCGTCTTATCTAACAATGTGCGCACTGAGCCCTGTCTCTTTGTACATACACCGGATGAATTTGAAAATCGTCTTAACAAAAACTGAGAGTAGTCATCGAAGATATATCGATTACCATAAAAATTTCAACGGTTTTTTTTTTCAACCAACCTATTGCTCTTAATTTTTGTTAAGACGATTTTCAAATTCATCCGGTTAAAATTGTGAGTAAGTATTGCAGCCTAGAGTGTGTTAAAATTGTAAGTATTGCAACCTAGATTTACTTATTTAAATGTTTATTACTATTTGTTTACTTATATATTTATTGTTATCTATACGTTTTTTTAATAGGTATGTTGTTTTTCACAAATTATTATAAAACTACACAATAATTTGTATGTGCGTACTGAAGTATTAATAAAAATTTTAACTATCTATTTTATTTAAAGACAGTTCAATGAACCATAACAGATCAAGGAAAATGATGCATCCGCGCTAATATTAGAAATTTGGAACGTGTGATCTTTACGTAGCACAAAATAACATCTCATAGCCAATAAATTATGAAATTTTCATATAACTGTATAATATTGTTTCTGTAAGTAATCCTATTTGAAATCGTGGATTAGAGAATGTTCCATAAAATACCAGAACTATTTCGATTCCTACAGCAGCATTACAATTTTTCCCGATGGTCGAGTGTCTAGCAATGGTTACTTTATCCAAAAGACTACTGATTCGAGTCAATCATTTGTGTGCATGCATAAAAAATACCCAGAGTCAAGACAAATATCATCACATACCTAAATGTTTGTCCCGTCGTGCGAGTCCCGAACCCACGCCCCCTGATACCGAAGATAGACTCACTCAAGCTCACTCAGCTGCACCACCGTGCTGTCTAATAATGAGTAGAATTTACATGTAAACCAATTAACGTTAAGAAAATCGAACACAATTACCTTATCTAGAAATGGGGTTATAGTTAAAACAATTTTCATTATAATTAGAATAAAATGTCTATAAAAGCTTAGACGGTTCTATTTGCATATCTCACTGGGTTATTCTGTAGCAAATGGCCTATAAAAACGCTTCGATAAAGGTAGAAGCTGATACGTTCTGCAAATATTTCAATTTCACTTCAATTTGTTTTACTTGGACGCTTCTTTATTCATGAGGAAACCGTTTTGTTCTTTGAGTTTATATTAGAGCTCTGTACAAATAATAGTAAGCTTAAAATCGGTTTATGACAATTTTTATATAAAAAGATAAAAAAAGCGAGGTTGGGAAATACGGAGTTGAAACCACAGGAGACAGAAAGATAAAATCATAGAAAGAAATTGATTTAATAAGCATCTGAAAATGTGTTCGACGTGAAGAGTTGCGCTCTTTTTGATCTACAACGACAAGACAATAACATGTCTTCAGGTGATAAATATAATTGGAGGAGGCGATATACTGGCAGTGTTTGGAGAGACCTATGTCTGATGGCTGAGATGACGACGATAATGAATGATAAATGAATTAAAATTAATAAAAACTTTTTTATTAAAGGTCAATCACACAACAACTCATACAAACTATATCATATTGGTGAAGTAGCAAAAGATACAATAAGAGATTTTGCACAATTCGGCAGACTTGATGACCTAATAAGAGAAGGAGAGGAAGAAGTGAAAGTATATGATCAGTTTTCAACACCAGCCGTCGGTAGGGGAACAGGAGAAACTAAGAATTTGGTGTTGGTTGATGGTGATCATAGTTTGGTAATAATTTTTAATAATCTTTTTTGTAATATTCAAGATCGGTTTCCCATGCCCCCGATAAATACCAAATAGCTTGCCTGCCATATGAAAAATGCAAAAAAAAATATTTATTTTGCAAGTCGATTTACAAGAAATACTTTCACACGTCAATATTTTTATTCCTACTTGCACTTCTAACTAACTTCTGTAATCTGAAAAATAAGCTAGCATTTATCAGAACACTGAGAAACCTGCTATAAAAGTTGTTAATGTAGATTTGCAACACACATCAAACTTTCTTCTACTCTCAACCATAACCTCAATAAAACCTGTTTGATACACTTTTAATATTTTATTTATAGTACTCATTTGTTTCTGTCTTCTTCTTCCAGGTTTCTTTGATCAGCCGCATCGTACCATCACCAGATTGGTTTATAGGAGTCGATAGTCTAAATCTTTGCGTTGACTCTGCTTGGGTGGATCAAATCACTTTAGACGTAAGTAATATCTATTACTAACTTCTATAATGTCATTCAATCATTTCTACTCTCTCTGATATGTTTCTGATATGTTAGTCTTTCCTTGTAAAAATTACAGTATATTTCCTTCCACCAATAGTTTCAGTGCTTTTTGTCAATTTATAGGTATAGGTATAGGGGCAATTCACACAGATTGAGCTAGCCCCAAAGTAAGTTCGAAACTTGTGTTATGGGATACTAACTCAATGTTATTATATTTTATAACAAATACATATATAGATAAACATCCAAGACCCGAGGCCAATCAGAAAAAGTTCGTTTTTCATCATGACCCGACCGGGGATCGAACCCGGGACCTCTTGGGTGGCGGTCTGGCGTGGTAACCATTACGCCACGGAGGTCGTCACAATATGTGAACGCTCTTTTCAAAACCTACTTATTTCATAGGAGATACAATAGTGGGAAAGTTCTGATTCACAACTTTTACTCGTTCAAAACTTTTACTCGTAATGGATAATCTTCCTATCAATTTTTTTTTCAAAAACATTTGGTTCCGCCGTTTTTTTGGCAGTTGCAACCATTGGACGCAGGCGCAGCCAGTGGCTTAACCTTCACAGCTCCGAGATGGAAGACTATACCTCCAGAGCCAGTTACCAAACATGGTCCAAAGAAACCAAATCATCCTGCCGCTGGCTTTTATTACCCAGATTTAAAGGAATTGCCCACAATTGCTACTGTGGAGTTTGTAAAGGTAATTAATATTTCCCTTCGGTCGGCCGCCATCGAAACTTCTGGTTCGTAACTAGTTGAGAAGAAAATTAAATAAAAGTGAAAAATTGATAATTCAATATTGGCCTGTTTAAAATATTATAGCTACTCAAAATAAAACAATTAATGACAGTAATTAACTAATTGCCACCGATTCCTATCTCCCAATACTGTAGTGCAAATTACAGTCATAATAAGCTTCGTAATGTAACGTAAGGCCGGTCAATAGTAGCATTAGTGTGAATGACGAATCCATAGATCTAATTAGTTCTACTACTTTTCTTGGGATTACCGTGGATTCAAAACTGCAATGGGGCCCACATATTACGGCCCTGGCAGGAAGACTTAGTTCAGCAGCGTATGCAGTTAGGAAAATTAGGCAGCTTACTGATGTTGGAACGGCAAGATTAGTGTATTTTAGCTATTTTCATAGCGTAATGTCGTATGGTCTACTGTTGTGGGGCTCCGCTGCCGACATTCAGACTATCTTTGTACTTCAAAAAAGGGCCATTCGTTCCATATACAACCTTAGACCACGTGACTCGCTTAAGGAATTATTTAAGGAGATTAACATCATAACCGTGGCGTCCCAATACATTTTTGATTGTATTATCTATGTACGCAAAAACTATGGTGCTTTTCTTAAAAATTCAGACTGTCATAGCTTAAACACCAGAAATAAGCATAAGCTTGCCGTACCAAGCCTCAGACTTCATAAGACTGGTAATTGTTTCATAGGTATAAGCATAAAAATGTTCAATAGACTGCCACAAAGTTTTATAGATTTGCCTCTTCATAAATTTAAATCCACTATTAAAGGTCGCTTGATGAAAAAGGGTTATTATAAAGTGGAAGATTATTTTAAAGATAAAAATTTGTGAAATATTTTTTTAAAATGTAATTTAAAAAAAAATGTTAAAATGGCTTTTAAAAAAAGGCTATAGTTGAGTTTCTTGCGGCACTTCTTCTCAACAGGCCATTCACGTCTGAAGTGCTAGTAGGATAAAAAAAAATTGACGTGTAAAAGTATTTCTTGTAAATCTACTTGCAAAATAAATGATTTTATTTTATTATTTTTTTATTTTATTTTAATATAATTTAAATTTTTATAATTTTTGTTGCAGATGGAAGAATATTCTACGAAAGACCTGAATTTGTTAGCTAAACAAAAACTAATAACGCTACTAAAATTAAAGGACAAGAAAAAAGGATATCCTATGAAAACAGTAACTGAGGATGCTGTAGACGAATTAACTACAAAAAGCGATATAAATAAAAGTGAGGATACAAAAATAAGCCAAGATTCAAAAAGCGATGATGATACAAAGGGTGATTTAGATACAGAGTTAGATACTTTAGAAGCACTAGAGGAAGAACCATTTGGAACTCCACGACCTAATTTACCTGACAACAATGTTCTTGTCGTCACTAAAGCTACAACGACGTAAGTTTGTTATGATTATTCAAAAATACATAACGTTGTATTTTTTGATTATATTTTTATTAGTAACATTTCTGCCTCTACTGAGAATGCCACCCTCTCACAGAAATTTGGTGTGATTACGTTTCCTTCAGCGTATGAGAAATTGAATAAGCCAACTGCACTGATCTGTAGGTAGTCGGCGCAGTCTTTCTTCTGAAGAAACAGCATCTCTAGATTTAAGTTACAACTTCGATCAGCGCTTATCTATACTATCTCAGCAGAAACATATAGAGATTGCCTGCCTCGTTTATCAGCGTGGATCCACAACTATAAGTTTTAGGAAATAGCCCATAAATATGCGCTTAAACAGCCATTCTAGCTTTTTTGAAGCATTTAGCTGTTAAAGATGGCAAAAACGATTGCCGCGCCTAAAAGTAGCTAATCTGGCCGGGCCCTTGTAATATGTTATATATTTCCAGGACGACAACGGAAAATGAATTCGACAACAACCTTGAGAATATGGACGACGTTGTGTTGGCTGTAGCTCGCGGACGCCGATTGGGTTTAGGGAAACATCTACCCAGACATTTCAGGTCACGTTTGCACCACGCTGTTAACAGGATCCAACGTACGTAACATATATTTTGTTACTCTAATGATTGGAAAAGGGTTGCTTAAGGCTCGATAGATTTTATTGGTCTTTCGGGTAAAATAAGAAGATTTTTCTGTTTCGTATTAAGTATTTTTCAATTGTATCACTATTGAAAAGTGCCACTAAATTGTGTGGTTGTGGCTAGATGACGTGATAAGCAAATTGTTACAGTCCCGATAGACATTTCAAGAGTTAAAGTAGGTACCCTAAATTATGAACTAAGCTATCACATAGGAGAGTTGCATTTTATATTTTAGATTAAATTTTATGTTCAAGACAAATTAATGGCACTATTTATTGATATTTCGCGTACGTTATGTTGTATGTATCTAGTTTTAAATTTTGTGTTAAAAAATGTACGATAAAATGACAAAAAAGGCCGAAACTGGTTTTCTTTCGCCATTTCTTTTACCAGTGGTCATTTTGCTTTTAGTTTCCGAAATGGTAGTAGTTTAGAGTTTATAAAGTAGATTAATTTTATTTATACAAATCATTTATTACTGTATACTCTTGACGAGGATCGTGTTCGTGAAAACCTAATTGTCTGAATAAAAGTTTTGAATTTGAGTTTGGAAGTGAGTCGAAATGGTAGAAAGCTGACCGCTTGAGAACCAATCTCCTGTTTTTCATCAATTGATTTATGCTTGATCCTGTAACTAGTAGTCTATCTTATTTCGTCTTTACAAACACTTTAATTAATTTAAATTAATGAAACTTTAATGTAATTAATGACAAAACAAATAATGTGTATTAAACACTATATTTTGTTTTGATATTTCAGCAAACGACTGTTTAGTGTCAAAATGGAGTGAATGGACCCCCTGTTCGGTGACCTGTGGTTTCGGTGACAAATTTCGTTCTAGAACAGTCTTGAGGGAGAAAAAAGAAGGAGGCAGAGACTGTCCTACTCTATCTGACAGGAAACACTGCGGAAATGTAAACTCTTGCGCACACATCGACTATTTTGAATGGTAAAAAAGCAAAAAAATAATTTTGAAAGATAATTTTGAATTTTCAATTCACGTGTTCAATAGGTAGATTTAAAATATAATAAAAAAAATAATCTACTTATATTTTAAAATTAAATTTTTATGTACTTAGCTGCAATAAAATTTGAATGCACAATGTGTATAAATTCATCTGACTTGGTAGATTGAAATGTAAAGATTTTTTTTGTTTTTAATGTGATTTCAATACTAAGGCGTAGATAAGAAAAATCATTATGTAAAACTTTGACTGGTAGATTTTTTTTAATGATGGTAATATTTAGTGTCATCAGTCTATTTTCTCACTTTTATTTGTCGAAAATCAACTTTATTATATAAATAAGAATGTATAATTATGTACTTACCACATATATATTTTTTTTGCTAAATAAATTTTTATGTAAACTATGATCATTTTTTAATAAAATGTGTTTAAGTAGTTGACATAAAGGCAATCAAAGTAATTGTCTAGAGAAGGGCTTTGTGTAATTATTTTAATTAGTAAAT
Source organism: Endotricha flammealis (assembly GCA_905163395.2). Lineage (NCBI taxonomy): Eukaryota > Metazoa > Arthropoda > Insecta > Lepidoptera > Pyralidae > Endotricha > Endotricha flammealis. The sequence goes on along the minus strand of LR990863.1, from coordinate 2,705,065 downwards.
AAACTTTGCAATAAACTCGAGTGCTGAAGCTTCAACTCACATAAACTGACTCGGGACAATTAAATCATTTGACGCAACCGCTTTTATTATAACCGTTTATGTAATACCTACTAGCTTCAGCCCACGGCTTCGCCCGTGTGGCCTGCTAACAATTAGCATATTTTTCTTCAGAAACAAATCCGGTCCGGTCCGGTCCGGTTCGTTCCGGTCCGGCACGGCCCGGTACGGTACGGTTCCATTCGGTCCGATCCGTTCCGGTCCGGTCGGTTCGGTCTGGCCCGGTCGGCCCGGTCCTTATAAGGAACCTACATGCCAAATTTGGAATCTAGACCAAGCGGTTTAGGCTGTGCGTCCCCTTGCAACTTCGTTTGCGTATATCTCGCATTCCCGTAAGAATTTTGAAAAATCCTTTCTAAGTACATGCCTAGACGTGGTAAGGAATCTACATGCTAAATTTGGAATCTTTAGACCCAGCTGTTTGGGCTGTGCGTTTTGATATACCCTCGTAACTTCGTCAGCGCATATCTCGCTTTCCCGTAAGAATTTTTAAAAATCCTTTCTTAGTACACCCCTTTTTTTTTTTTTTACGTCGGAAAAAAATGCTTTGTGGCAGCCCCACCGCCCGGGGAGCACGCGGTGGGGACTGTGGAACTTACCACTAAAAAACTGACGGGATGCCTCTTGCCCTGTGTGGCGGGGCCACGGGAAACTGGGATACAACCGCGACCCCGCCAGGGCCGTCCGGCCAAGGTACCAGCCGGACCCGCTTTCCCCCGATACGCTCCGTCAGCAGTACACCGCATCCAGGTGCACTGCTGACACCGAGGACCATCGCTCCCTCAAGACGACGGGCCTTCCCCGGCCCGCCGTCTCGGCTGGGCTATGGTCCCCGTCCACTCGGCGATCGCACCCACTGTGCCGACCGCCAGCCAACGGCCACACCACACTTATTCAGCGTGGCGCGGCCGTCAGCTCCGCTCGTGATTTTTATAGAGGTTGTCTTCCTTGCGGCCCGGGCGGTTAAGCCAAGGCCCCCGGCCCGTGGGTGGAGGACCCACGGGTTACGGTATGCGCCGCACGCCGGCTGGTAAGGCCGGCGCCCACTAGGGCGTCCGTGTCAACTCGCGAGCCGAGCGCAGGGAGTGGACACACCCGTCCGCCTGCAACCCGCACCCGGCGAAACGCAGGGACCGGACCCCGCTCGTCCCTCTCAACCCGCGGCTCGCCGCAACTCGAGCGCAGGGGGACCCACGTGTCGGGACTTCAGCCGCCGGCAAGGACGCGCCGGCGTTGCCCGGGGTGGACCACGTGGAGGTATCCCAACAACCACCCCTCTTAGTACACCCCTAGACGTCGTAAGGAACCTACAGTCAAAATTTGGAACTCTAGACCCAGCGGTTTGGGCTGTGCGTTGATATATAGTTAGGTCAGTCAGTCAGTCAGTCAGGACTCTGAATTTTATATATATATTTATAAATATTTCTATTGGAGACAAAATATAACGTTCTGGAAACACGATACGAATCTTATCATTTTAGTAATAAAGGTACATAATCATTTATGTATTAAATGAAAATTTATTTTCTTCTTTCATTTTAATTATTCTTTTCTATTTTTATTTCAGATAGGTGCTAGGCGCACTTGTCATGTCACACAATTGGTTATACTGTTCGCACAATCATTATTGCGATGATACGATTTCATCGTGCGAAAAATATGACATCGCATGATTGTCTAATTGTCAATTTAGAACATTCAGTAGAATATCGATGTGTTCGCACAGTTCTAAGATGACTTTCATCGACACTTTTATTTCAAAACAACAGTTTCACCTAAAGGGGTTAAGTTATAATTTCAGCCATCAAACTCGGTTAACAGTTAAAATCAAGTTTAGTAAAGCCTTATATCAAAGCCCATCAAATATATTACCTTTGTGCGTAGCTTTACGGTTTAGTCATATACATATTATAGCAAACATTATGTAACAACGAAATTCTCTTAATATGAATAATTAATTCAATCATATAGAAGTGAGAGTAGTAAAAAAGGCCTACGTCGGTGTGCCGTAAAGGGAACAAACTTTATAGGGGTCTGCGAATGTCAATAAAAGTCCAGGCGAGATTACAAATAAAATATTAAATATGCTGACCTTTGTTGGTACCGTGCCGGACGCTTACCTAGTGCTTACATTCAGTTTACATTGTAAATCAGCCCACTTGTGCTGTAAATGGTTGCACTTAGGCTACCGTAAAATGTTTTCTTTTGGGTCAGTTCTTTGCTTGTTTTCATAACACTTATCTATGCCTGTTTCTGAAGCTCATTTTTAGAGTGACACGACATCATGGGAATCCTGAGGCAACCCAGCTTCTCGATAACACAGACCTAGTGAGAAGGCTCAAAATAACCTAAACCCTTTGAGTTAGTGTAGTGTAGTGAAAACCATACTAGTGATAGTGCAATAACATTTAACACATGAACAAAGTGTTTCAATTAATAGACACTAAGAGAAGTCGATGGACAATATTCTTAGACAATATGTTTTATAAGTTTAAGTCAAAATTAAATTACTAATTAGCCAATTGCTAGATTGTAATATTCTTAAGTAGGAATTATATATTCATACTTAAATAATAAAAAATAAAAACATTTTTTTTTTTAAAGTTAACTAGTTTAATCCGCGCATCTTCTGTTGCGTGCATCCCACTTTCCCGTGAAAATTTCGCAATGTATTAAACTTATATCTGAATCACTATGTCTATTAAAAGAAACTACATCAAATCTCGTTGCGTAGTATTGAAGATCTAGCATACATAGAAACAGACAGTGGAGCGATCACTGTCAAACTAAAGAAGAAGAAAAGAGATAGCTTGAGACTTAATGTGGAGTTGAAATTAGAATTAGTTTCGGAAACTGGCTGTCTGTTAGAGCAATATTGCCACGATGTTAATATCTTCCAAACTGGAATTGAAACAAGCTTCTGTATGTGACGGTTCAAAAAGGATACCGTTTTCATACATTTAGCATAGTTGGAAATACATTATTTCGTTACTGTGTGGTGTATTTAACCATACCAAATGTTTGACACCGAAATTTGAAATTCTCGAGAGAACCGAGAGTCTTTTAACACGTCACAACACAAAAATGTGTTTTAGATGACAAAGTCTTAAAAACATTGATCTCCACCAACCCGTGGTGGAATATGGTTAAGAATAAATAGTGCATGATGATAATAATTACATAATTTGAAACACTCGAGTAATTTTATACAAGCAGTAAAAACAAAAACAGCGGAAACGTCAAGGAAAAACTTCTCATTACACCAAAAACATAGCCATTCCGCATAATTTCCTCGACGCTTGAGGATAATTCGCAAAAATATACCTAGTTTCGGTTGCAAACCATCGGCTCGGTAATTTTCATAATAAAGCCTGGAGGAAGCTTCTTTCACATTTAGGGACATTGGATGAGAGCGCTGATCCTGGGCGTAATGAGACTGTGTGGTGTATGAATCATTCTATGCGACACACTTTGTGATGGATGTATGTTGTTAATCACGGATCTCGATCTAGATTGACCGTGTTAGAGCGCAATACATTTTTGACCCATTGGCGGCCTTGAAATACGCTCTGACTGCTTCTTTTACTGTACATAGCAGAGATGAAAAAGTATAACGACACTATTTTATACTATGCTAATTTTTGATCATTTATTTCTTAAATGGAGCTTATAAGTATAAGCTGCCGATAAATTAATAACTGCCAATAAACTAGTACAGTCAACAAAAGAAGAATTGACCCCCCCCCCCCCCCTGTATATATGATTAAAGATTTCTAAATAATGCGTGAAGGAATTTACTTGAAAATTTGTAATTACATAGTACAATATGAATACTATTGATAAATAAATTTTCAAGTAAATCCCTTCACGCAATATTTAGAAATCTTTAATCATACAGACAGGGGGGGTCAGTCAATTCCTTTGTTGACTGTACCTATATAATAGATTGGCCGATCAATACTGTATGTATTTAAAACATTGAAAGAGAAGAAGAAGAAAAAATGGAATGACAAAAAAGGTTGTAGATAACTGGGTTTCTTTCGCCATTTCTTTCCCCAGTGGTCACTTTGCTTTGTTTCAAAAATGGCGGTAGTTTATAGAGTAGCTTATTTATTTAATAAAGATTCATTGTAAGTGACGTGTCTAAGTACCCACGAGGGCCTACAGAATAAAATATTTTTTTATTTGATTTGATTCGATGACTACTTTCTCTGTGACAACTCCCATAGATGTGAAGGTAGCTTAAAAACTGTGGGAAGCGTATTTTTGCGTTATACCACAGGGTGGCGTAGTAAAACCTTACTGGCATCGATCGTCCTCATCTGTATGCTGGACGGTGTCTTCTCAAAATCAAGGAGTATGTGATTCGATTTCTATACACTCGAATATCTGTATAGAGATGTTTTAGTTGATTAAGAGCTTTTAGGCGGAACTCATGAGTGAAAATCATTATAGATACATTTCTAATGAATATAATAATATGTCACAAGTTATCTGATTACTTTTATTAGGAGCTAAGACAGGCACGTTTACTTTTAGTCGATATGGTCGACGTTTTAGTGATTTTAACTTTTTTTTATATTTCATTCGTCGGAACTAAAAGTTTCTGCCCGGGCCTTGCTCCTTTCTTTCTTTTTCATGTGGTTCTCGAAATTAGCGTCAACTAAATGTAGCCTGGCATTAGTATTTTCAAGACACCTAACGGTCACTGACTTGGCCCAGCTAATAGGTATATTACGTTAGATAATTTACAATCACGCGGCAAGCCTATAAAATCGGATCATCAACTCTATATAATTTCGATGTTCACTCAATCGGAAACATCAATTGAGTGTGTCATCGCGAGTCACATACTAAACGCGAGTTTGTTGGGGGCTGAGGATGCCACAACACACAGATCCAGTTACATATAAGCGTTACATCCATACATAATGTATTTCGCTAGAGGATGGCCGCGGTATTACTGTGTTATACTAATGTTCATAAACGCATTGGCTTTTTAGACTTTCCAATAGTTGGTAAAGCAGTTTAGACAAGCTCGGTGGTCGAGTGGCGACTTTACTCCAAAAACCGGGTTCGATTTCCGCACATCGCACATATTTTAAAATATGTAAAATATTATAAAAAAGATGTCCTACACGCAAAGGCCCATAGAATTAAGTACTTGTCATTTGTCATAAAAGTTTCATCAAATAGGCAGTAAAAATTTCGAAAATATCTCAATAAAAATACCTTATTTTTTTCTATTTTGGCAGTAAGTGACGTAAAGCACCTTTTAACATCAATAACATCAAAAAAAATCGACTAGTCGTTTCATTAGAACTATTTTGTTTGAAGGAACAGCTCTGAGATAAAGTATCAAAAAATTGTTCAGAATTACTCCATAACATTTTACTTTCGTCAAGAGCCCTGGATATCATCATACGCGAGGCATATTTTTTTCGAGAAAAATATAAAAATGTGCTAGCAAAGCAAAAGGTTGGGTCCCATGTTGGAGTTACGACAGGCCTGATATCTTTACAGCTGTTGGAACGAGGCACATATACGCCAAAAGAAGCAGACTTTCTCTTATTGGTATCCACTTTGGAGATATTTGAATATTGGCTTCGTATTACGCACGCGTTACGTTGCCTTATTCCTTAAAGACATAAGTAACTATATATTATATACTTTGGAGTAGATAGAAATAAATATATAGAAAAACTTCTGTTCTTAAGTAAGAAAATATTGTAATACGTCTTGTTTAGAATTAAAAGCTTTCTTAGTTTAAATGATATCATCATCTCACTGTTGGGACAATCGTCTCCGCCGTGCTCTCTACGGATTGACAAAGTAATTTTTGATTGTTTTAAATGTTATTTTCAAATCAACTACCATTCATATTTTGAAAATAATTTTAAAGCATTTCACGGCCCCAGGTGGGATTCGAACCCACGTCCGATTTGATTCGAAAATATGTTAAGATTATATTAAAATAAGAAAGTAATAAATTAAAAAAATGATAAAGTAATCTCAAAATTGTAAATTTTTATACAAAAATTCCACGTGTAACAACGTGTACTATGAACGTTTCATTCCACTTTCCATCAATCTTTTAACTGTAGATTGCAGTTGGATTTTTAAAGTATCCCCAGAGTATCGATCACCATGTCCAGGACAGGTTGAGAATTAATCACGTCAGGAAATATCTGAAACGCACCTGTAATGAATAGGAAAATGGAATATGTCTGTTGCAAATATTTATTATATGAAATCTCTGTGCGGTGAATGTTTTCAGTAATAATTATTACAGCAATTTAATCCCCGGCCAAGTGCGAGTCGGACTCGCCCATGAAGGGTTCCGTAGCAGCAATTGCGGTTTATGATTTATGAGGTATTAAAAAAACTACTACTTACTAGATCTCGTTAAAACCGATTATAGTTTTTATAGTTTGAGAAAAAAGTGGCTGTGACATACGGAGACGGACAGACAGACAGACATGACGAATCCATAAGGGTTCCGTTTTTTGCCATTGGCTACGGAACCCTAAAAAGATCAATTAAAGATTAACTAAAACCTGTTTTAACTGTCATTCTTGAGCAGAATTAAAATCACATTAAAATGTAGTCCGAAATTACAAAACATGGCCACACCGCCTGTTATTAGGTATAGCAATCGAGCGACCGAGTTGGCCGGCGAATCGAGACGAAGGAAACTAAACTAAGGAAACTGACGAATTAAACTACATATGTGGGGTCACACCGACAACTACAGATAGGCCAACCACGACCATGATCTTCGACTTGTCAGAAAAAGTTCGCTCAAATGGGCGGGCGAGGCGAGCGAGCATTTTTTAAATTTTCCAGATTAAATTACTATGGTAACACAAAGAACTACTTGAAACATCTTTTAAATGTACCTAGTTTTAAATTTTATGTAAAAAAAAACGTACCTAAATACGATATATTTATAGATGACAAAAAAGGCCGTAACTGGGTTTCTTTCGCCATTTCATTTACCAGTGGTCATTTTGCTTTTGTTTCCGAAATGGTAGAGTAGTTTATAGAGTAGATTAATTTATACAAATCATTTATTACGACTGTATACTCTGACAAGAGAACGTGTTTGTGAAAACCTATTCTCTGAATAAAAGTTTTGAATTTGAATTAAAAGAAATACTAAGTTGTAGTTTGTTTGGACTTCCTTTATTCTTTATTGCACTAATTAAATTAAATTTAATGTTTCCATTTGTCTCATTTATCATAAACTTTTTAATAGATCTACCATCAGTGTAGTGCAATATGTGGAATAATTCAATAGGATTTCCGAAGTATCCCTCAGTATCAATCAGCCCCGGTGGCGTGGACGGGTCGGGACTCGAGAATCAATCACGTGTTGTTCTGGAACGCGGACGCGGTCTAATGTAACGGAAAATTGGATCCGTCTATACCATTTGAATACTGATAAGTTTCATATATTGGAACTGTTGACAGTCCTACGTTAAACTACGAAGTCAAGTCGAAGTCAAATATTTTTATTCAAATAGACTTCTCTTTCGAATCGTCACAATTTTTTCTACCACTCAGACGGCAGATTTGTAATAAGAACAACCGGCAAGAAACTTAGCACATGCTCTTTTAAAATGATACCGATTAAAGTTACAATTACAATAACAGAAAAAAATTGCAAAAAATTACAGATCCTGTAAAAAAAATTGCAAAAAATAATTAATAACCATAAGTTTTATGTTTGACATGGTCGGGGTTATGGTTGGAGTCGAAATGCGGTTACGGTCGTGGTCGGGGTTGGCGCCACGGTCCAGGTCGGGTTCCAAGTCAGAGACGCTTTCATCAGAATCGGGGTAGGGTCGGGTCGAGTTGGGTTGAGTTGGATTGGCAGGGGTCGGGTTCTGTTCAGCGTGAGATTTGGAGTCGAAGTAAAGATCTTTGAACCGAAGTCAGTGTCGGCATCGTAGTCGGGATCTCGTGTATACAAACTACTTAGCTGACCCGGCAACTTTGTTTCGCCTTAGAGAACCCTACCCTATCCTACGTCTTTCTCCCATCAGTTTTCAGCCAAATGGCTTTAGCCGTTCTTGAGTCATAAATAGTGTAGTGTAACTAACACGACTTTCTTTTATATATATAGAAATTACTAGGATTAAGAAGAAGACAATCTTTGATATTTGTCGTCTTCTTCTCATTCTTACTCACACTTGGAACGGATAGAACTGACTTAATTGATATAGTCACCGTAAGGTAGGAACCGCAAGTTTAATCTCCCTTGAATAATGTAATTATTTATTATCAATGAATATCTATTATCCAGGCAATCTCGATGCAAGTCATTTAGTTCGTGTAATTACTGCAATTCCTTGGATTATGACCGCATTCTGCCCGCGCACGTATAAATAACAATTTAATGCGCCATTTAACATCAGACACTGCTGGCTGTTAGATAATGCTTTAATTTAATATTCAGTGGTATTAGAGATTGGATATTATTTTATATTTTAACTAGCGAAGCTCGCGCAGCTACATTTGCATGTATCTCTTTCCCATGGGAATTTCGGAAATCCTTGTATATAAACCTTTCTATTGAATCACTCTATTTCTGAAGACGGCACTATAATCCGTTGAGTATAGTCTAAAAGATCTATAGCGAACAGAAAGCGAGTGCCTACGACTTCAGTTCAAAATATTAATTAAAGTTATGACATGCATTTTTCTGCTATGAGATCTGGGTAAAGGTGAGAGACAGCAATTTGAAAAGCATAAGAGATGTAAAAATAAATGAAACTCGATTACCGAGCACCAGGATCATTTACTACGAACATTACCTACTATTGGGACCTAATTTACTCAAAAGGAGGAAATTAGCCTGTTTCTATCAGGCAGCTTGAAAACAGTGGCCTCTGCCAATTCGCATTGGAGCAGCGTGGCAGAGTACGCTCTAATCCCTTTGAGTTGATGAGGGATTAGAGCGTTCTCTGCCTCTCAATCAGACAGTGGGAGATTTAAGGACTGATAATGTTGATGAAATTTATTTAAAAACTATTTTCTATGAAGACTTGTATAACATAGTTATTGCTGTTACCATGGCAAGCACCCATAGTAAGCCACCTCGCGTATACGTACGAACCGGCCGGCTTACTATGGTGTGAATGTGTGCGTGTCGGCCGGCCATTTCACACTCACAAATAGTTACGTGGCCGCCATTAGGGTGCTTCAATTCTTTCTTAGCAAGATTCCGCCCGCCTTTTTTTCTAGGTCCATGGCTGTCATTTTAAAAAAAATATTCCGTCGCCTCGAATAAGTTGGATGCCGCAGTGAAATATTACATTAGGTTCGTCCCTTTGCAGAAAGAATACAATAACTGATTTGAATATACTTCTATTGAATACAAATCAAATTCATAATGGACGCGAGAACCTCTTCAGAAATTTTATCACAATATTGATTATTGTCTTACTCTATGTGAGCGGATTGTTAATGTAGTGGTCTATCTGAAAGGAAATGATAAAAAAAGTATTTATTCTATGTGGTTTTATTGGATCAAAGTGATGCCGGTCAAGTGTAACAACTCTTGCATTGCTTTTCCAATCTATAATATAGATGCATCCAAGCTTGTACGGAATAACGGGACGGCTTGTGGGTATCTAATTGCGTGCGACTCGTATGATATAGATTCTTTAGCTATCATACGGGTCGCAATTAGATACCCATTTTATCAACTGATTAGTATGAAATCACATTTTTTTGAGGAGACCCTGTGAAGAGTCTAGCTTCTGAAATCAGTTACGTACGAGACATAGTTCTAAGAATTTCGTTAAGTCGACCAATTCGGTTCGGCGAACGCCGATCGGCGTCCATGTCAAAAAACATCTTGTACCTGGTTAGTAAGAGCAGTTTATATGTCCGCAGTGAACTGGTTAACAAAAGAAATGGGTAGGACAATACAGCATAATATTCAAGCATTTTAGTCAAAGTACTACAAAATGTTCCAAGCAAAATACACCTTAGAGTACAAACTTGGTTACATAATGTTACGCTTTCAAACCCATTTCACTCGTTTGTATCGCGAAACTTAACAAAAGCTGACCTCAATGCTGAGTGGTATACGTCGTTACTGAACTGACGATTTTTTCTTACTTTCAAAGTTAAAACTGTAATTTAGAACTCTGAAGTTTGAAATGCATTATGTTTTTGTGTAACATTAATTTTCGACTCATTTGTACTTTTTTCTAAATAGCATTTCATGACACTATGCTTTTAATCATTTAGATTGGCGATTTATGCCCGTTTTCACCAACGCTTCCTAGCATTAGGAATAACCTAACAACAATTTACCTATGTGACATTTTATGAAGAGTTTATTCATATCCCTAGGAGGCGTTGCGTTGGTGAAAACAGATAAGTATCTTTTAGAAGATGAATTAAGCGAGATCAAACAGATTAGTATCACTAAAACTCCAATTGAAACGGCTAAAAGTATCGTCTAATATCCTACTATCCTACTAACATTATAAAAGCGAAAGTTATTTGTATGTTATGTTTGTTACTTTTTCACGCTCAAATGGCGGAGGCAATTTTTATGATATTTGGGATATAGGTAGCTGATACCTTAGATTAACACATAGGGTACTTTTTATCCCGAAAAGTACACGATTCTCGTAGGATTTGGTTAAAAATCTGGCGCTGCTGTGCATAACATTAAACGCGGGTAACACTGCGGGCAGCAGCTAATAGTAGGTTACAGCTATAATTAGATCATCGGTTTAGGAGATACAAATCAACTACTGACACAGATACAAATCAAACTTACTCGTTTAGCATTCCTCGTCTTTTGCGTTGAGTTTTAAAGATAAATAATTTAAATAAACCAGTGGTTATTTATAATTTGATTTAATCTGGATGGCGCTGGTAAAATCAGTATTTTACCAGCGCCAGATAAAATAAAATTATAAACAACTAGCTTCCGCCCGCGGCTTCGCCCGCGTGGCCTAGTAACAATTAGCATATCTTTCTTCAGAAACAAATTCCGGTCCGGGATGGCCTGGTACGGTACGGTTCCATCCGGTCCGATCAGGTCCCGTCAATCCGGTCCGGTCCGGTTCGGTCCGGTCCGGTCCGGTCGGTCCGGACCTTATAAGGACCCTGCATGCCAAATTTGGAATCTCTAGACTCAGCGGTTTGGGCTGTGCGTCCCCTCGCAACTTCGTATGCGTATATCTCGCTTTCCCGTGGGAATTTTGAAAAATCCTTTCTTAGTACGCGTCTAGACGTCGTAAGAAACCTACAGTCCAAATTTGGAATCTCTAGACCCATTAGTTTGGGCTGTGCGTTGATATATAGTTAAGTCAGTCAGTCAGTCAGGACTTTGAATTTTATCTATGAAAAAAAATCCGGTCCGGTCCGGTTCGATCCGGTCCGGTCCGGTTCGATCCGGTCCGGCACGGCCCGGTACGGTGCGGTTCCTTCCAGACCGATCAGGTCTGATCCGTTCCGGTCCGGTCGGTCTGGACCTTATAAGGATCCTACATGCCAAATTTGGAATTTCTAGACCCAGCGGTTTGGGCTGTGCGTTGATATACCCTCGCAACTTCGTTTGCGTATATCTCGGTTTCCCGTAGGAATTTTGAAAAATCCTTTCTTAGTACAACCCTAGACGTCGTAAGGAACCTACAGTCCAAATTTGGAATCTCTAGACCCACCGGTTTGGGCTGTGCGTTGATATATAGTTAAGTCAGTCAGGACTTTGAATTTTATATATATAGATGAAGAAAAAAAAAACGGTCCGGTCCGGTTCGATCCGGTCCGGTACGGCCCGGTACGGTGCGGTTCCTTACAGACCGATCAGGTCTGATCCGTTCCGGTCCGGTCCGGTCCGTTCCGGTCCGGTCCGGTCCGGTCGGTCTGGACCTTATAAGGATCCTACATGTCAAATTTGGCATCTCTAGACCCAGCGGTTTGGGCTGTGCGTCCCCTCGGAACTTCGTATGCGTATATCTTGCTTTCCCGTGGGATTTTTGAAAAATCCTTTTTTAGTACATCCCTAGACGTCGTAAGGAACCTACATGCCAAATTTGGAATCTCTAGACCCAGCGGTTTGGGCTGTGCGTTGATATACCCTCGCAACTTCGTTTGCGTATATCTCGGTTTCCCGTAGGAATTTTGAAAAATCCTTTCTTAGTACAACCCTAGACGTCGTAAGGAACCTACAGTCCAAATTTGGAATCTCTAGACCCACCGGTTTGGGCTGTGCGTTGATATATAGTTAAGTCAGTCAGGACTTTGAATTTTATATATATAGATTAATCATTTTATCTTTCTTTCTAAAAACTCTGTCACCTCATATGATAACTAAAACTACGCTAGAAGTGAATAGAATAGAAGTAAGTAAGAGATATAAGTGAAAATAAATATATCATTAACCACAACGAGATCATTGTAATCAATGATTATATTTAGGTACAATGAATGCGATAAACCACGGACGTATAAAATTAATTAAGGAACCGATACTCGGAGTGAGCTACGCCCCTACCATTTGCGTATGGGTTCTTTCAACGTTTTTTTATAATATAAAAGGCCAAACAAGCGTGTCAGATTAACAGCAACCAACTAATACTGAAAATTAAGGTTTTCACGCAGGATAGTTAATAACGGGAAAGTGATTTATGCATAGGAAAAACTGTCATTTTCGGTTGGCTTAGCAGTTATGAACGTCTTCATATGTGCGAGGCCGTGATGAAAGCTAAAAAATAAATCATAACATCTATTGAAAAAGAATTTCTTGGTAAAGCTCACAAATATTTCACGTTACATTTGGCAGAAAAGTTGAGAATTATTCATCATAAGGAATTTGTTATTGAGTATTCCGCGTGGGGTCCCGATTTATATGTTCCATGCGATTACGGAGATCAATGAACGTGAAGCTAATAAGAGGTCTCATTACCATATACTGTCTGTGTCATTACTCAGAGACATTATGTACTTTTTTCAATTATTTCTTACAAAATTTGCAATCGACGTCGTTGGTTTGCATTTAATGTAAGGCAACGATGACTGTAGCCTGTCTTTGGGTAAGATTACGTCGAGATTTTGATGCGCATTATTATGGAATAGAATTCACTTCCACCGTCCGTGTTCCTGGATAGATAATATAATTTGGGTCAGTTTAAGGCTTGAGTTGAGGCTACTACTGATCAGCGGGCAACATCATCGACCGCGTCATCGCTATCCATCAGGTGAGAATAGACTAATATCCAATAAAATGTTTCTAGATAGTGGATATCAAGATGATTTTTCTAGATAGTGGATTGCAAGATGATTGTTTCTAGGTAGTGGATAGCAAGATGATATTCGGTAGCCAGAGTCTACGATTTCAGGACCCTTGACAACACACAACCACTTCCAATTCTTAGTCCGTTCAATTACACGAAAGGCGGACACAGCCCCTCTAAAGTAAATGGATACCTTGTTCCTGCACCTTGTTCCAGTAGCATTAAGAATGTTTTAATAACGTGAATTCTTGGCAATAAAAACTGTCGGTCAAAATTGTTTCTTTTATAGCCACGTCGGCAATTTTTTTTGCTCATGTCTGCTAATATCTGTAACTCAGTATGAAATCGTAGCTTTTAGGTCATGTTATTATTTCTGAGAAAGATTCCAGAAAAATATTTTATTGCTATACATTTTATTGCTAAACTATTGTATTGCTTCCGAATCATAAAACTAACTTCTAAAAGAAAATTTGATATATTTTTCACGAGCTCTGCTCGCATGTTCGATCGCGTGGATATCACTTTTTCCAACTAAATTATTAAAACTTTTAATTGCTATTGGATAAAAAAGTTGTGTATTTGATACATCGAGTATCCCTTTTATTTGGTACAATTCGTTAAATTTCATTCAAATCCGATTATTGAAAAATTTTAGGTTTCACTATAAAATAACTTCAGAAGTAACATTTTCTACAGAAATTTCTCTTCACTTAACACAAAACCACAACTAGACACTTGCAAAAAGAAACTAGAAAATCTTGTTTTTATTTATTCGAATCTTAAGCGCATCTCCAGGACATACCGTGCCTTATTTCTCCGTTTCTTTTCCGTTTTTTATCCATCCGAGCAGTAGTTTTACTGCCGGGCACCGCCATCCTGGCCCGACCTTTCATTTTATTCGTTCCGGTTGCCTCCCATTCCATTTTATGTAGTTCCGCTGGCGGATCTACAAAACTGTAAGTGTCGATGTTGAAGTGAGCCTGCAGGTCAAGTGTTAAAACTTTTACGGCCCATTTTAACACGGATGAACGGATTGCCGAATTGTGACTCGCTTTTGTGAACCGAGAAATTGACTTGTTTAATGATGCCATTGATATTTATTATAAATTAAACTTCGATCGCGTCTTCATGCGACTTTGTTTGACATGATCGAAAAGTTGCACGGGGATCTGTGTCATCTATTTGGAGTTCATCATTTCAGCCAAATAAAATTCTGGCAACTTCAGAATTTTGAACCAAAAATATTAAATCGTAAATATACCTACATTTATAATACTAACAGGTTTTATAATAACAATAGAAATACTAGAATTACTGGCAAAAATAGAGTACGAGTATCTAAGAACACGATTTCAATAACTTGATAAATGTGAAGAATCTTAGACCTACGTTGTCACATAAAACCGATTTGTTGTGTAATCCCAACATAAATATTCTAGCGAAATTGCTAGGTCATTACGTCACGAAAGAAAAATACAATTTTCTAGCAAATAACGTGTTTCATTGGAGCATTCAGAGATCCGAGGATCTAGACTTAGTAAACATACCCAGCAGTAGGTACATCAATTTTATATTCACTAAATGTCGTACAGCAGATATTGGATTTTTTATTACATCAAGTGCCAGGACTAAAGTTTAAAACATATTTCTGTAATGTCGTGGTGTTACGATTTCTGATGTAATAGTAGAAGTGTGCTTACTTATACATCATGTCGAGACCACAGGGTTAAAAATAAATCTATCTGCAAGAACTATGTAATTATTGGCTCTTTAATTTTGATTCAGTTCATAAATTAATGTAGCTGGCTAAAGCTTAGTGACATATAGATAGCTAAGTTGACTATTAATTCATAAATTAGAACTATTTATACGATTTACGAACTAAAATACCTTTGGGACTAAAGAGTGAGTAAAATAATTGCCGGCGAGGATACAAAAGAAACAATTTTGGACAACAGTTTTTATTGTGATCTTATGTGTACAGTCTTGAGATACTGTTATATTTGATGATCTATCTGCAACGTCTAAAACTAGATCACGCGGGCGGTCATAAATCAATCACACGCGGACGGCCCTTGCTGGAGGGTAGCAAAAAAACATCCCTCGCAGGGCGAAGGCGAAAAATTGCCCGTTCACTGAAGTTATGCGCCTTGCTGTGTTGTCGTGGGGTATTGGCTTGATTGTACACCGCGGTTGTATTTACAAGTTTTTTTTTGACCTCTCTAAACATTTTTGTTATCGTAGATAGATAGATAACTTTTATATACTTACATCTAACCATGTATCCACACCGCAATTACTTTTTGTGCAGCGACGTTTCTAAGTGTAGTAGTAAGCAACATCCGATAACAATATATTTGAAAAGTCGCCAAAGGCTGAAGAATGTTACGAAATGTTATCGTGTTGCATTATGTTGCCCCACAAAAAGTAACTGTCGTGTGGATGCACGGTAAGGACACACAATAAATTATTATAACTGAAAACAGAGCAATAGAAAAAGGAAAATCGTATACCTGCTGACAAAATAATATCAATATGTCTGTCACTGAGATGCAAAAGCGAATACTTAGTGAAGTGTTTGCTTAAAATGCAACTGATTTTCAGTAACCACTTTTTTATAAAAAATGCACAAAGAACTTGCAGCCATACATGTTCAGTTTATAGTGTAACAGAATTAAACTGTTTAAAAATATAAATTACACATCGTACATTTACATTAAATGGATCAAGCGAAGGAAGGGTCAGGTGTTATGTTAAGACATCTTTTTCCTTTGCCAGCTCCTTTACCTCTCTATAAGTAGAGAGGTAAAAGAGTCTACTTATAGAGAGGTAAAGGGAAAGAGAAAAATAGAGAAGACATTTGCATCCGAAATAATTTTTAAGCTAATATTTATTGCATATCCAATGGTTTACTCTGTTCATCTCTACCACACATTAGGATTAAAGGCATGAGAATATCCTACTATTATTATAAGGGCGAAAGTTATGTGTATTTTTGTTACTTCTTCACGCTCAAATGGCTGGGCCAGTATTTAGGATATTTGGTATGTAGGTAGCCGATACCTTGGATTAACACAGGGACTTTTTATCCCGAAAAGTACGCGATTACCGTAGCATTTCATAGATGGCGCTGCTGTGCATAAATAAATACACGCAAACGAAGTTGCGCGGGTTTCACTAGTGTAATAATAAAAACTAGTTTTCGATTCACATGTCCAACAAACATAAACCATACAATCTTTCCTTTAAACGATTATGAGAGTCGTCTCGCGCAAAAGTTGCCTGATAAAGAAACAATTTGTATTCAATAAGCCCCACGAACCCACGGGAGTAAGTGCCGAGCCGAAATATAGCTTCGTTGTGAATTTTAGGTGTATCCAATAAAAAGAGTACTACTAGATGTGACTGGTGCGGTGGTAGGATAAGGAAAATTGGAATTAGCTTGATACGATGGACCTATAGATATGGTGTTTAAGTGTGAACATGACTAAATTGTTTTGTTAACAAAACAAATCCGATCCGATCTAGATACTACAAAAGGAATATTATGTTCTTTAGAAAACGGCAAAGTAGAGTAAAATATGCAACAATAATTAAATAATAATAAATATATAGGGTCAGTTTGACTAAAAAGTTTGACCACGAGGAAGAAAGGGGACAAATCACACAGATTCAGCTAGCCCCAAAGTAAGCTCGAGACTTGTGTTATGGGATACTTCAACGATAATATATTTTAAAATAAATACATATTATAGATAAACATCCAAGACCCATAAACATCCAATCAGAAAAGGATCGTTTTTCATCATGACCCGACCGGGATTCGAATCCGGGACCTTCTGGGTGGCGGGCCGGTATGGTAACCATTACGCCACGGAGGACGTCAATTCAACGAGTTCCTTAAAAAAAAATACCACTGCCTTAATGTACTACAAAATTGCTTAATGTTTTTTCAGTTCGTTTTTGTCTGAAGTCGCTTCCAAAACACGTTATATCATCAAAGGTAGTGTATGCTGTCTCAACGTTCGGTAAAGTTAGCTTTGTTGAGTGGCAAATGGGAAACGACGTAGGTTATGAAAAAGGTTTCCTTGCGTTCAGAAGTAATTCGAGACGTGCGGCACAGACTGAAAGATGAGAATCTAATGTCCCTTGGGGCGAGTGTAATTGTCTTAGTCAGTTTCTGAAACACATTTTAATTTAAATTCCACATTAAGTTTCAAGCTAAGTGACACGGCTGAGTCGCGCAGACGTAAAACGAAGTTCGAAACTCATACTTATTACTCAGTGCAAAACAACAATCGAATTTCTATTATTTTATAAACTGTGAGTGATTTATATAATATTTTTATTTTGGTGTAATAAAGAGTTTATTATTATTATTAGATAACTTAAAGCACCCCGAAACAATTGCCAATAAATTTTACGGTATTGTCAATTGCAAAAAATAAAGAAGCTTTGCGGTGAGGCTTCAATCAAGCCATTGTCAATGTCTCTACATGATTAAAGAGTAGCTGTTGCCTTCTTCCTTACCATGAAGTCCTATAGCAGTCCAAAGACGAGTGAGTAAGCGAGATGACGCAATACATGATGTAAGACGACATCTCATTTACTCGATAGTTTATAAATTGTTATGACACGTCGTCGTGTCCTAAAGGAAAAACATTGAAGATAGCATCAATATACTTCAATTGTGATTGTCAATCAATTGACAATAACGTAGCACATTGACAATTTAAAATTGAACTCTTAAAACCACGCTTATTTTGATTTCCCTTCTTTTTGTCATTCATCATACTGACTTGAATAACAACATAGTATGTGTACGCTAGTGGATAAATCTCGAAATCGAGATCTCATGTTGGAGTTATGTGATATTATAAAAGTTCGGCCATTAAATAAATATAATGCATCCGTAAAGACATCGTGGCGCCATATTTTGCGAAACTTCCAAGTTTCGAGAGACATGCTGAATAAAAATGAGTAATGTCCTTTGATGCAAGGTGCATTAAGTATTCGAACCACTAACATGCATCTCGACCGCAAAAGTTAAAACATTTATCCTAGACAGGTTGTTCAGACTTCAAAACACTAGGTATTATTTTGTTGTAAATATAATGCTTATCAGATTATGCCAAACACGGCGTAAGTAGATTTGCCTAAATATTGTAGACAAAACCTGACTAACTCACATTAAGGGTCGATTTCATATGATCTTTGTACAAAGCTGCCGTCTGAACCTCTCTGACTAATATACAGTTATCTGTGGTCTGAACTGGTGGTAGGTTATGAAAGGACGATTCGAAAGAGCTTGTTTGAATAAATATTTTGTATTTGTATCTGATAAGTTATAGTTAAGTATTTCTTTTGTGTTAAAATAAGACAGTTTTTGTTAGATTTTTATAATGTCTATTGATGATCTGATGATGATGATGAGATGATAGATGTCTATTACATCTGAAGAACTGGCTCTGGATATTAATATTTTGTATTATGAGAACTTCAATGCACATAAATTTATGTTTTTCAAATTTTGCAATCCACACATCCAATGAAGATTTGATAGTGGCGAATAAATGTTACAATGATGCATTTCAATATTTTATTTATTTATTGTAAGTGATCACAGATTACATTCACATTATCATTTATCATAAAAAAATGTTCATACAAACAGAAATTTCGTTATAAATTAATAATGTACCGGGAATTAACGCGATCATACCTTGATATTGCCTGACGAAGGTATGATCGCGTTAATTCCCGGTATATTATTAATTTATAATAATGCAACGCGAAAGTTTAAAAGTTAGAAATTTCGTTTACATAAGGCTGAAATCTTGAAGGAAGTGAGGCAGTTGTGGAGGCATATTTTCAATGTAATCTATTGACCGGATCGAAAACTCACATTTTTCAGCTAAAAGTGAGTGCTGGTTAAAATCATTGGTATGCATTTCTCCTGTGCACATATTTGACATTTCCACTACCTCTTTCACACCAGCATACCTATCTTCATGATGTGGACAAACTGATTCAGTCAGATAAAAACAATCTTCGCTACGCTTATAAGATTGTTTTGTACGTGAGTTTTTAATACAATCATATGTAAAATTCTGTGGTAAAATATTATTTTCTAACACATTTAAATTTTCATTATTATCATAAATCGTATATCCACCATTATTTTGGGTACGTGTCGTGAAATTATTAGGCCCGTAGTTTGCAGTCGTAAAATATTGTACACTTGAAATATCCGAATATGCTACATACCAATTCTGTAACTCTTCACAAACACATTTTGTCGAATCACATGAACAATCATTAGGATGAGCATTACATGATGTAGTAACTGCTTTGTTAGAAGAATTCTCTACAACTCCAATTATATGACAAGACAAGGATTCATCATAGGTAATAGTCTCCTTTAGCTCGCTTTCTTTAGTATATAATTTAGATTTTTCGTCAACAAACACAAAAATATGCCCTGATGGAGTAATTTTTATGCATTTGTTTTGCCCTTTATTAGTATCCTCATTTTTATTTAATGATATCATGATATCCCCTGATTTCGTAACGTTCACCGGTGTTGTACAATGCGAGTTCTTTGTAACGCAGCTTTCCAAATTTTTTATGAACTTTTTCTTTTCTTCTTTATCTAATACAATACAGAAATGACCTGAGTTTGTTTTTTTTACTATTGCACGTGAAATATCAAAAAAAAAATGTTGATTTTGAAGATCCATTTTCATTTTTTCCAAGATGTAAGAGTCACTATTATGTTTGCCTTCCAGAAGTCGACATTTTCGCAAATTCTCTTCATGATTTTTATTACCAGATTTTGGTAATTTATTTAACAGTTCTTCAAATGTTTTTGAAGAACGTTTGGATTTCGGTGAAATAGATCCATTTACTACAATCCTTATATTTCCCGAAGAAGATTTTTCAAGGTAAGGACTATTTTCATCATTGTTATCATCATTAAGCATAATAATATAACTGGAATGAGTTTTTTCTATATTAATACCAAATTTACCATTAGGTTCAATATATTGATCAATACTTTCTTTATACTTTTTCTCAAATTCCTTGTCTATAGTTAGCATATAGTTATGTGAAGAAGTTGGCTTTAATAAGGCTGGAAGGTTAATTACATCATTATCATTTGATTTAACTTTAATTTTACGCCACTGTTTTTCTGGAACTGGAATAATTTGATTGTCCTTTGCCTCTTTTCTACCCTCTAAATCAATCTGTTCATTACTTGTGGATATATCTTTAGGGACAATTACATTATTATTTAAATCTTCTTTAGATACTGCAATATCAGGATTGTCAACTTCAAATGACATTGCACCAGAAGAATTTATTTTCACTATGATTTTTCGATCATTCGGTTTGCTTTCTTTATTAACAAAATCTATGATTAAATGATCTTTGTCGTCGCTTCTTAAAAAGCCTACTAAGTTGGGTTTTTGTTTTATTTTCTTACGGATTATTTCTACAATTCTTTCATCAAGTTCTATTGCAATTGAATCACCCTGCGTGTTAATTAATTCCGTAAGATACACTTCCCGATGGTTATTTTCATTTAATAGTAATATTTCTACTCGAGGCAAAGTAGAGCATGCAGTCTTTTGTAATTCTTTGCCAAAAATGTCATTTATCAAAATGTCTTTACTACTTTTACTTGTTATTATGAACGATTTGCTTTTGGATATTTGGTCTTCAGGTTTTTTATCTGTAATTTTGAAAATAAGATGTTTTCATGTGACTTTTACAATTTCTTAGATTTTACGTGAGAGTACAATCAGTGTAATTTAAAATGAAAAATTATTGAATATGACTTACATTATAAAAGTGTATTTTTTTATTTTATATTTCACTTCATTTTATCTCACATTTCAAATGGTGTATCAACTATCCACGATATAAAATTTTTGGGAAATTTGTTTCTTTTAGGATTTAATAGTCGCTTACGTTTAAAAAAAACTTATCCATTCCAACTGGAAAATCCTTTTTATCTAGACGTTTTTGGTTCTGAAATAAGCTCATTATACAAAATTATAGATTACAATCATACACGTCGATCCAGCATGTAATAACATACTTTTTGTAAATTTTTGACGATGTAAAAGTATTTTCCTTCGGTTTTAACCTATCGTATACATGCACAGTGGTTTTCCTTCACTCCAAAATGAAACCACATTATGCTTTTGGTAAAATTTATTTCGTACAAGTTACATTTTTATAAAATTTTATTTTAATACAAACAATTTTATTCAAAGGTTTACCATGTAATATTTACTTTTTATTTATGACTCCGAATCGCATCTAATTTCTTTTCATATCAATAGATTCATCGCTTACCGAAGTTACTTCTTCAAGAGGCGATATTTCAGAATACTTTCCCATAACATCTTTGATTATTCGTGAGCGCGGCTGTCTTTTATTATCTAAAACAATGGAGATCTTGATCAAGAGTGTGGTTTCAAGAAAATATGAACAGCCATTTGAAGATTAACATCTTTCTAGTGCTCTATTTTAATTTGGTTATTAAATTAAACATAGATTGAATGATTGATTGTACTCTCACGTAAATTTGACTTTAGCAAAATTTGATACTTACCATCACTCAAGCTTGTGAACTGGTTTCCATCATGTATCTGGGAAAATATATAAGTGTGACTATTTGATACCCTCAAACCCATATCTACATTAAGCATTATAAAGTAATCTGCTCTAAATTAGGGGATTCTTAACCCTTAATAAGCCAGACACATACATTTGTTCATTGGTTTTGAACTTTTGCTTTATGGCGTAAGTTTAAATTAATGGTAGGAACTCTTTAATTTTTACCATTGGCTTATAGCCATAACTAAAGAAATTCTTATGGGGCTGGAGAAATGAGACTCACTCTATATTAATCTATTATAATCTCAATCTAGAAGTTATAAGGCATAAATTATTGATATCGGAGTGAAAGAAAATGTGTGCATTATCAACTTTGCAAGTAACAATCTTAACACACCTGATCTTTATAGCCTATTTTGGACATTACATTTGCCTTCGACTTCAATGATGATATGGAATCTGGACCAAGGACACATTGAGCAGCTCTCATATTCTTTGAGAATACACATGAAGAGCCTTGGCAGGGGTCTTTTTTGAAAGCAGAAACTTCTGAACCCACAGCGCTCGGAACAGAATGCATAGGACATTCCAAAACACACGGCTTATCATCTTGATCTGGGCAAATATTCTGTGAAAAAATTTTTTTACGTATTTATTTATTCAACTCTTACAACTATTTTTACAGGTACTTACAGGTACTACTTAGCCTAATGCAATATAACTACTACTACTATATTTATTATGCAGCTATACTACTTAAATCTTATTACAAACAACACTATTCTGGCAAAAACAAGAAAACAGAACAGATTATTGTTCTGTTTTCTTGTTTTTGCCGCGCACTATTAAATTGAGGTGTTGCACATATTTTATTTTATACAACACGTGGGTGTTGTATAAAATGCCTGGGGCCCGATTCTACTAAACAAATACACCAATGGACTTTCAATGGTGTCTCATTCGTGTCACAATAGAATGCCGATAGTGTATCTGTGGAATAGTTTTTACATTTGTTATGGACTTTAACAATAAGTTAAACATTATGTTATTGTTTAAGTCTAATATAACAAATGTCAAAAACTATTCCACTGATACACTATCGGCATTCTATTGAGACACGATTGAGACACCATTGAGAGTCCATTGGTGCATTTGTTTAGTAGAATCGGGCCCCTGGGCTTTTATTATCATTTAGAATGTTCATCGCCTTGCGTCTTCACTAAAAGTAAATCAGCTTCATGTTTATTGTATCATAATATTATTTAGAGACACTTATTCCAAATTTCAGCACAGTTGATAAAGATTATGGTAACTTAAAATTATTTTTTTTATTATTAGGACTTTCTCCGAACAAAATCTTCATTCCAAGTAAAAATTTTGTTTAACAATATTATCACAAAAGTACACAAGTACTTACAGTATCATCAGGAGCTACTATACGAGAATTATCACACGGCGGCCGTGGGGCCTTCCTACAAACACATTCCTTAGGACCATTAGGGCAATTACATTCACTTGACCCAGCCCAGCGTTGACAAGAAGGCTAGAAATAAAAATAATGTTATCTAAAATTTGTTCAGAAATATTATATAGATAAATATTGTATCTTATAAACAAAAATAGTAACAAAAAATATTATGATCATAATAATTATTTCGCTTGGACAATCCTTAAAAAAGATTACTAAGGCCCAATGGGCTAGTTCGCTCAGTGCAGTACCATCCCTCTCACAAAGTATTGACGTCAAATATGGGTTTTATGCCGCTTTGTTTCAAGCCACTTTCTATTTTATTTTTGTAGCATGTTTCATACGATTAATGAGACCTAATATCAGTCCTGCTTTCCACTTCCTGTTTTCTCCCCTTTCCCAATTCCTTCAAACTTCTTGGAGTCTTGGATGGAGGATGTACATGGGTAGCGGTAATCCCTTACTTTTTGGCGACGCACTAACTCTAGTTGAACGTTTCCATATTATTACTACTATTAACTATTTTAGTTGCAAAATAATGTCAATAAATACCTTCTTGACAGCAGTTCCTTTATCTTCTTTAGGCGTGTTGGACACCTTCACCCTTTTCAGGCAAAGCATTAAGTCGTTATAAGTATCAGGATCCATCTAGAACAAGACAAACTTACTTGTCAATCTGCGAAAATTTGAAAGTAGGTAAAGTAAATAATCTGTAAAATATAGTCACCTCACATCTAGTCTTCACCGCTCCACCAATAATAGCTATATTCAAATTTCTTTTCATAGTATTTACAACGAATTCATGTAGTGCACACCTTGTCTCTTGGTTCAATTTTCCATTGATACTTCTCTTTAAACATTTCATAATTTTTTCTGCTATAGCTTTACCTTGACTCCTCTTAACCTCCCTTTCAAGAACTGTACTCATATTTCGGAATATATTACCCAAAAACTTTTCTTTAACACTCATGCAAACACAATTTGCCTCGGGATCCGGAGTACAAACACCATTTTCATACAAACATTCTCTTTCCTCAAGACAACGTGGACAATCCGAACAGAATCGTCTATTATCCGAAGTATCGGTACATTGGTGACATCTTATACACTTATCATGAAAATTTACGATTTCGTCTTCTACTTTTTTAATTTGTTCAAGAACAGATTGATGCTTTTTTGTACACTTGTCTCTACATTTCTCACACGTTTGCTTTAACCTGTTTATTTCTTTTATCAAATCTTCTTTCTATAACAACGAACAATTTTAAAATTATTTTTTAAAGGCCTACGCAGACGTCCGCTACAATAAATAGCTTACAAAAGCATCGATTATATGCAGATTTTTAGCAACAGATAAAAGTCCCTTTTTCTGTGTGTGCAAAAATCGTCAACAATTATATTCCAAACTTACCTCAGCTCTTAAGTTTTCATTTTGAAGTTTCTTTGTTAGATACAGAGCGCTTAATTTTTGCAGATCTTCCCTGGCGTCTTTTATATACTGAGACCCTTCTTTTTCTATTTTGTCTTTATGTTCCTTTTCTTCTTGTATCATAGTCTCATATTTACTTATTTCAGCTTTTAATGCGACAACTTTTGCCTAATAAAATATTGTTATACTTACTTTAAATAATGGAATATCTACTAATTCATCATAAGGACATAAACCCCCGTAATAATTCCATTATTTTCTTTGCAAATAAATAATGTAATGTAAATGTATCTATTAATATAACTGAAGGTAATATCGCATAAAAAATCGATCGGTAATTTTAAGTTTATGACATTCAGACTAACGCAAAATGTTAGTATGTTTTAAAATAAAAAAAACGAAAACTAAATTGTCTACATACTATAATACTCTGTTACATTTTTGCTGAATAAAGTTATTATATTATTATTATACATTTTCTTAAAAGTACCGGTACTAACTTCACTGCTCTCTTTTTTACCACCAAGCGAATCTTGAGCCGTCTGGGCATCACACTTATTCCTTTCAATTTTCTTCTTAAGCTTGGTTAAATCAGACTCTAAAAATTTTAAACTAATCGATTTCTGGTTTACTCTGTCTGTTATCTCTTTTTGACCTCTATTGACTTCTGCCAACTGTAATTCTAAATCTTTCTTATTTTTACGCCACTTCGAATTGCTTATTTCTATTTCTTTTAGCTAAAATGCAAATTTTAAGTAAATCACAATAAAAATGCTCTCATAAGTTGATAAGATCTCATTGATCGCGTTTAATGACTATGTGAGTAGGTCAACCAAATGAAATAAATAGTGCTTTATTCAAAGTCAAAGTCAGAAATACTTTATTCTGTAGCTCCTTGCAGGCACTTAGACACGTCATTTACAATGAAAGAGATATTCTGCATTAATATAAAATAAATAAGCTTCTGTATAAACTAAAACTATAAATAAGCATACGTAATTCATACTATATTACCTGTATCAAAAGCATGTTTTGTCTTTCGATAGATTCTGCCACTTCTTTTTTGTAGGCTTCCTCCATTAATCCCCACATAACGTCAGCTTGTTCTAACAATACTACTCCATCCTTTTCTCTATGTTCTAGATGTTGGATTTGTTCTAGCAATTGCTTTTGAGTTTCGCTCAATTCGTTCAACTTGGCCGTACATTTCTGATCGTAAGATTCAGCCTATAGAATAATTAAATTGAATTATTTAAGTACTATTAATATACGCGACATTCTTATCTTACGATCATCTTATGGTATTGGGTTATTTAGAATAACCAAAATTGTATTGGATCTTACAGTACATTTGTTTGGTTATTTTTTTTGGTTATGATCATGCACACTGTGCTAAGATATTTTTTCTAAACAATACAATATTATGAAATGAGCCTGGTTTCTCTCGTCCCTGCAAATACTGCAAGACAACGTATTTTGGTGGCGATTCCTTACTATCAGATTGTATATGAATAATTGGAGAAATTTAAAAAAATGTAGGAGTAAAAGCGGAAGTAACACGATATTGTTGTTAAAACACTTACGTCCTTTAAATTGCACAAAACTTTTGTAAGCGGTATGGCCTGACTGGAGACCTCTGGACTCTTGCTTTTTTCTTTCTTATCCTTCCCTTTTTCGTCAGGTGGTGGCTCAACCTCACAGCAAGGAGATGTTGGCTCAGAGGGAGCTGGACAACTTTATAAGCAAAAACGGATTCATATCTACAGATTCATTCACAATTACAATAAATTGTTCTTAATTATTCTAAAGTAACAAAATCGGAATAATATACTGCCCTTCAGAACAAAAATCATGTACTCATACAGCTGGCAAGATGAAGTGGAACTGAGCTGGACGTGGAAAGATTGTTTCCCGATAGATAGCCCCGTATTTCAATCCACCAGACTTCCCAATTTGTTAAACGTTCCGGAAGACCAAAAAGACGATACCAGGATGAGCTCGACGCTTCTTTGGATGACTGTCCGGAACAGGCCCAATATAGAAAATTGGAAAAGTTGGGGGAGGCTCTTGCCCTGCGTTTGGGACTTATTTGACTGCTAATATTGAAGTCATTCAATGCATGCCTGTGCAAAGAATTCTTACAAATTGTACAAAAAATATTGACTTCTAATTAAAACTTAATATTACCAATCTTCAGGAGCATCTGGATTCTTATCGTCTTTATTGGCACACATGTAGCAACTGAGTGATTGGCTAAAGTTACTGGGCTTCGGCTTGGTCAAACCCAAGCGAGCCTCTACCTCTTCCTGTCAAAAAATCGGTATTAAGAAGACGCGAAACTTTGGGCTGGGGACTTTTTTCTGCCAAGTTTATAACTGCATCAAATAACGCACACGAGAAACTAAAAATATTGCGTGCAACCGATATATTTTGTAAAGTCTCTTATTTTTGTACAGTTCTATAAATTTTTCGGCACTCTAATTTCTAATACATTTTAATTATTTTTTAAATTACCTTTAGATTGCAATCCGGATCTTCCTTGAGAATACCCCAGAAATCATGCATCAATTTAATACCCGTACTACCGACACCGGGTACATTTACATCAGAAGTGGAATCTGTGACGGCTGTTGATGATAGTGCCATAAAGCAATCCTCTAGAACTCGGAAACGCCGACTCATACTTTCCGGTATCTCAGGCATTGTTAATTTTTAACGTAATAATTTTAAGTTTATATTTTACCTAATCTGTGATCACTGATTCGTCAATAATTTACTCTTTGTTCATAACCAAATTCATAACTAACTTATTTTTTTTCTTTGAGATGATTTTGACATGTTTTTTTTTATAATTGCAAAAATTCTCAAAAACTTCTGCAAAGAGAATTTATAAATTACTTTTATTTACTATTCGATAGGTGAATCAACCTCTTTATTCATTCATTAAAACAATCTGCGTGTTCAAGTTCATTGATTTCCATTTTTTACCACCATCCACCTCCAGAGACTACCTGGGTGAACCGTGGAAAGTATTTTTTACAGCGGCTCACCTCTGAGATTTTCAACACGCTCAGCCCCATCAATGTAATGGATCTTAATGTATTAATAAAAACACAATAGGTTTTGTACAATTTTATTAGTAAAATTTATTTCACACAAGTTACATTTTGTGTAATATTTGAGTTACAAAGTTTTGAAGTTATGTCAAAAAGTTTAGGTACGGTTAATTAAAATATGCGTTACATTTTTCTATATTTCACATAAAAGATTCATCGCTTAATGAACTGAAACTTACTTTTTCAATTGGCGTCACTTCACTATACTTACCTATTACTTCTTCGATGATACGATTGCGTGGTTGGTTTGAAATATCTGAAATAATTAGCATGATTAAGAGCCTGATAATAAAGCCTATTTGCCACGGCTGGAGCCCTTTAAGTCTACAAAGAACAGGGCCCGCCTAGTCTACATCTCAATGGCAGCACACAAACTCAAAATACGCATAAATAACTTATGATTGATCTATACGGTGTCGATTTTTCAGTCAATTAATTTGTTGTCACAAAATATTTTAACATAATCAAAATTTGATTGAGATAGGCGTCAAATGTCACGTATCTAAGTGCCCCCTGGGCCATTTAAGTTTGGGCCTGCCTATTTGACAAAATAACTGTCAAAACCATACAAGAACTATCAAAAATCGATCAGTTTATTGAGACATTCGGAAATGATGAAACCGGCCGAATAAAATGAACTATTTTTAAGAGCCTATTTCATCACTAGTAGATAGCTGTTCATACTCTGCTCCTGCGGACCAATTATGTACAAAATAAGTATATACATTGGAAAGCATATTTCGCTTCCAGAGTAGATAGAACAGCGCTCTCTGCCCAGCACATCTGGAAGTTTCTAGAAGCAACCGGTCTGGACAGGGAAATTTAAATAAACGGCATATTAAAGATCAGCAGTGGTCGAAGCAGTATTTTAAAGCCAAAAGCAACAAATAATAATAGCTATTCCTTACATTAAGTGACAGTTTTTGACAGCTCTTATGTGATTTTGACAATCTTTTATCTGGAAATTTCGCTAACCGGAAGTTTAGAGGTGACTAGACTTACCTTTTCTTGAACTTGTAGACTGTTTTCCATCTTGTATGATCTGGAAAAATATTAAATATTATAAAAATGGCACACTACATTAGTATCAGATGTTCCATTTCACGAGAAGCTTTTGTCTATCAATGTTGTAACGTTCACATGCACATTGTCTTCGTGTCCGTAACCTTGGACACGCTCGTAAAATCGGTCACGCACACTACAACAATATGCATGTGCACGCCTTACAATATTCCTAGCCGATCGCTCTTCGTGAAATAGAATATCAAGTTCAAGTCATGTTTTACATTTAGAATATTGCACAAAAACATTTTACATGACATGGCAGCGTCAGATTTAATGTCTCATTAACTTTAAAGTTTCCTGTAACTTCCGCTCTATAAAAGTATGTTTGCATTACATCAATTAAAAAATTACAGAAATTAAAACTTGCCCTCGACTTAGGTAATGGAGTCATCAATTGCGGGCCTAAGACACACTGAGCTGCCCTCCATTTCTTTGCGTGTGGACATGTAGAATTCTGACAGGAGTCCTTTTTCAATTTAGTAAGTTCTGCACCCAAGCCACTCACAGCAGATTTCAATAAGCAATCCGCACCACAAGGTTTACCTCCATCTTTATGTGGGCAAATAACCTGTAAACATTTTGTTAATGATTTCATAAAGTAATTAGAATGGAACTAATAATTGTATAATAATTATAACGAGAATAGTACCGGACCGAGAACAAGAAGATAAAGAGACCTATGATGATCACCAGTGTGCAAAAAATGATGAATCATGTAACAATCATATTTTACACCGTATCGAGGAATTTTTGCACTTCCCAGCGGTTGACTTATAGTGAAATAAAAGAGGTGATCATGGTAGAAAAATTTATGCTAACACCGATATGAAACTTTGTAATCATGTAATACATTAATGAAAACGATAAATAAAAATTCGACTTTGAATCATATTTGGCCCTGCTCACCTCTTTCATTGAAGGACTGTACTTTGAGCAATCAAAATCAAAATTAATGAGAAAATATTTATATAAATATTTTAAGAGAGATAGGTCACAGCGGATAATCCGCTCAAATCGGAGCAGCCCGTTCGCTCAAATCGGGGAAGGACCTCTACATTACAGAAGATCGTAGCCAAATAGTATTGGTCTCGGCCATGTTGTGTTCCTACGGTGAGTAAGGTCTCCAGAGCTCCACTGGTTGGGAGAGTTGGCAGCGCGGGAGTGATACCCCCGGTATTGCAAGCGTCTATGGGCTACGGTGAGGGCTTACCATCAGACAATGATTGTTTGCCACCTTCGAGGTATTTAAAAAAATGTGTAACAGGTTCAAGATTTGTGAGAAATGGAAGAACAGGATATAGCTGATCAACTCACTTTATCTGGTTTATCTTCAGGATCTTGCTTGTACGGAGTAGAGTCACCAGGTGGTGGAGGAGCCTTTTTAGTACAAATACAGGCCTTGGGACCTTTAGGACAGTTACATTCGCTTGTGCCTCCCCAACGTTGACATGATGCCTGCAAATAATCATTAAATCAACGTAATAGAAATGGTTTATAAAATAAATTATTATGTTAGTTTATTTTGTCTTCTTTATTTTCATTTTTGTTTAGATGTTTTTAGTTCGATCACCGTTCAGCTGTAAATATCTTACACTCCAAAATATATTATCCTAAAATATATTAAGATAATATATTTTGAGTAAATAATATATATTATTTGTTGATTAAACAAAATATTAGATCTTTATCAAGATATCTATTTAATTAAGTACCTTCTTTGCAGCAGTTGATTTATCAACTTTAGGTGGTTTGGGCACTGTCACGGTTTTTAGACAAAGCATTAACTCTTTGTAAGTATTGGGATCCATCTACAATAAATCAATTAATAGAAAATTAAGTCATCGTCATTTATACCTAAATATTATTTCTTATTAGTAGGTACAGGTTTTTTTATTTCATTAATTGTATAGTTATACTGATACCTCACATCTAGTCTTCACCGCTCCACCGACAATAGTCAAATTCAAATTCTTCTTCACAGTAGCTAAAATAAACTCTTGTAAATCTTTTATTGTTTCTCCATTCAATTTTCCATTTTTACTTCTCCTCAAGCATTTTAATACTGATTCAGCTACAGCCTTACCAGCGCCCGTCTTTGACTCTTTTTCTAATACTGTGTACATATTTTCAAATACATTATCTAAAAATTTATGTTTAATATTCATGCAAACACAATTTCCCTCGGGATCTGCTACACAGTGATCGTCTTCATATAAACATTCTCTGCCTTCGGCGCAACGAGGACAATCGGTGCAAAATCTTCTACCATCTGAAGTATCGACACATTCATGACATTTTAGACATTTCGCTTTAAAATTTGCAATTTCTTCAGTTAATGTCTTAATTTCTTTAACTACAGATATTTCTTTCTTCGCACATATGTCTTTGCAACCCTCTGCTGTTTTTCTTAATTCTTCTATTTCCATTTGAATTCCGTCTCTCTACAGATAAGAGAAAAATATAAAAAAGAACTTGTAAAAAATCAAACTAAGCGTGTTAACTTATTTACATGTTACCTTTGACCTCAAACCTTCATTTTCGAGTTTCTTTTCCAGCAGTTTAGCGTTTACGTTTTGCAATTCTTCTCTAGCTTCATTAATTAACTTAGCTCCTTCTTTTTCTTTATTATTTTTATTTTTCTTCTCTTCTTGTAATAAATCTTCATGCTTTTTTATTTCAGCTATTGCTGAAGCAATTTTTGCCTATAAAGTTATTTCTAAATCAATTACAGAAGACACAACAAGCCACATATTTTGTACGTAATGGCTCAAGTCCAAAATATCTCCCGGTCCGGGTAGTGATAAATTTGTTTTTTTTTTCTATAACTCTTAATTCTTGTCAAGTAAATGGTCAAACATATCAATGTTTGACCATTTACTTGACAAGAATTTATTGCTTCGATGTAGATTTTTCTCGTGTATTTAAGCGTATTAACGGATTCTGGGTTGTTTTGTATTTTAAATTAAATAATTAAATAATAGGACAGGTATATTGTATCAATATTAAAAAAACTAACATCACTACTATTTCTCCTACTACTCAGTGAACTTTTACTGTTTTTGGAATCGCTTTTGTTGCTTAGTATTCTTTTCTCAAAATCTTTAGTTTCAGCTTCTAAACATTTTATGTCATTCAATTTCTGGTTTATTTTATTTTGAAAATCTCTATGGCATCTATCAACTTTTTCTATTTGACACTCTAGGTCCTTTTTGTTTTTCTTCCATTTTGCGTTGTTTAGTTCTTCTTGTTTTAGCTGAAAATTCATTAAAAGGCTTCAAGCATTTTTGTTGAGTGCGGCTTATCTACTACTTTTTACTTAATTTCATCGAAATGGCGACTATTAGGTACTCAAACCTAAGAAGCGTGGAGCGCGCTTCCTTCTAGATGGAATGACAATCTCAAAAAAGCGGCTGGAGGCGGATGAATGGGAAAGCAGATCACATTTAGTAAAGCAATGGGGACGGTCTATATCCAGCAGTGGATAAATTATGCTGATGATGATATTGACGATTCAAATCTTTATATTCTTTATATTCAATCTCTATAATAAGATATATGAATGTTAAAAAGTGTCCGGTTTCATAAGTAATCCGCCAAAACTGTAGGTGCTTTAGTATTAGTAGAATTTCATTTTAGAATTCATAAATGGTGGCCATTTTTAAGAAAATTTAATAAAATATTTGTAGATAAGTCTGCAAACAAACTGATGTTTTACTACACTCAGGGTACAGCCAACGCACCTTATTAATGTTACATTACCTGTGTCAAAAGTATCTTCTGCCTTTGAAGAGAGTCTGCAAGTTTTTTCTTGTATGCTTCCTCCATACACGCCCACATGCAATCGGCTTGTTTTAACAGAAGTACGCCTTCCTTTTCTCTCTGTTCTAACTCTATTATCTGTTCTTGCAAATAGTTTTTAGTTTCCATCAGTTCGTTAATTCGAGCTGTACATTTCTGATCCTGAGATTGAGCCTGTATTCGAATTTATGTAAAGAAATATTATTGTTTAAAGTAATTTATTCTGATGTGTAGATAAAGCTTTCTGATATGTTTTTGGTCTTTGAAGATTTTGTTTTATTGATCAAAAATACTATACACCTGATGAGAAGCATAACATGAAGACAAAATTTCAAAACTTTATTATAATATATATGCATATAATATTGAAATAAAAACACTTACCAATTTCAAGTTACACAGAACTTTACTAAGGGCTAAGGGAGGTGGCGGAATGACCTCATCTTTTTTACTCTTAGAAGGCTTTTCTTCTTTAGGACTACATTTACCATCAGTACTATTAGCACTTGGAGATTGACCGCAGCAAGGTGATGAGTCAGTGGGAGAAGCAGGACTTGAAATGAAATTAGAAGGAAGGATCTATTTATCTTATATTAGCTGATACCCGCCCAACCCCGTTCTTCTTTGTGTGAAAGAGTAGTAACAATCATTCATACGTCCTCATATATTTTCGAATTTATAATATTAGTAAGAATAACATCTTCTTATATAGGTACATACATGACGATGTTTGCTTTATCGGAATATGCTTTATGGATCTGATTCATGTTAAATTACAAGTCGATTTATATTTTGAATCATACGATTCTTCAGAGCTTTTGTGCTAAGTATACAGGAACTAAAAATTATTTAACGTTAGTTTATTTCTCTGAGAGTTTACGTAAAGTTTGTCTGTCTGCCTTAGGATAGTTACATGAAATGTTCATAATCTGCTTCCATGTAGACGATGAAGCAGGTAGGCTTCATCGTACATCAAGTTTAAATTATACTACCTGAATATTATATCCGAGATACTGATTTGGCTCTCAACTATGCTGAAAATCTTTTCATATCAAAATACAGAAATGTTTATCCTTACTAATATTATAAATGAGAAAGTGAGTTTCTTTGTTTGTTTGTTTGTTTTTCCTTCACGGCTTGACTAAGCAGCCGATCATTATGAAAATTTGCATACATATTGTTAGGGGTACAGAGCCCAACATAGGCTACTTTTTATCCCGTGAAAGTATGTCGTTCCAATGGAAAAATAATTTTTCTACTATAGAAGGGGCTGTATCGGCCAACAGATGGCGATACACGTCGCGCTATGGGTCGTTTTGTTGTCAAACGAGACCTATGCTATATCAAAAAAATTAACGCGAGCGAAGCCGCGGGCAAAAGCTAGTTAAAAATAATTCTGATTTTCAACATTTTTGGGGGGGTATTTTGCCAAATACTCGCAACGCTTGGCTGCCGCTGCTGGCGGGTTGGCGAGCGCAGGGTTGGTTGGAGATTTCGAGTACGTATAGAAACGCTTCTGACCATTCATATTAATTCATTCACAGTAATTTGCAACATTCTTTATTACTATGATCCCGTATAGTCGCTTTCTGCGACATCCTTGAGAGGACAAGGGATGGTGTGGTGTTATTCTAATCTGGACGACCTCCGTGGCGTAATGGTTAGCATGCCGGCCCACCGCCCAGGAGGTCCCGTGTTCGAATCCCGGTCGAGTTGATGGAAAACGAACTTTTTCCGATTGGCCTCGGGTTTTGGATGTTTATCTATATAATAATATGTATTTGTTATAAAATATAGTATCGTTGAGTTAGTATCCCATAACTTACTTTGGGGCTAGCTAAATCTGTGTAATTTGTAAACAAAAACTGACGTCACCACACGGCCAAGAGATATCGCTAGCGATAGTAAACATGAAAAAGAATATAGGTACCTACTACGTATCACGTTTCTACTTAAGAAAAAAAACTACAAAAATAGAAGGAATCCCTATAGGTAGGTACTACACTACATACCCATCTGGATTCTTATTATCTTTGGCACACATGTAGCAACTGAATGATTGGCCATATTTGCTGAATTTAGATATATTCATACCCATCTGAGCTTCTACCTCATTCTGTAAAAAAAACATATAAATATCTAACAGAAATAACATTGAGCGAATTAAAAAAAGGTTTTTTACGGTTCCGTAGAAAACAAGGAACGCTATAATATATGTAGATTTGCTATGGCCGTCTCTCCGTGGTTTTCTTTTCGCGCCCACCCCATGGTCATTAGATACTACCCGTCCGCATACCCCACCGCACCTCAAGGCAGATCCGATATGCTAAGCAACTGCGGATCTGCCTTTCGGTGCGGTGGGGTGTGCGCGGCGAGAGGTAACGGCAAACTTGAGGCGGACGGGTAGTAGATAGCTCTCAAAAAAACATTGAGGCTGTGGAAATATCAAGGTTTTTTTTGTAACGCTTAGAACGCCTTCACACTAGCGTTTGTCCAGCGTAGGCGTTCGATGAAGGTATGCGCAGCGCAGACGCCGCGACAATGCGAACGCCTACGCTGGACAAACGCTAGTGTGAAGCGCTCTTACGTCCCTACAGGTTATAAAAAGTAAATTATTTATGTAGGTACGTACATGGACCTAGAAAAAAAGGCGGACACTATCACTGAAACTAAAAAGTGAAGCACCCAGAGTAAGCCACCTCGCGTATAAGTACGAATCGGCCGGCCTACTATGGTGTAAATGTGTGCGTGCCGGCCAGCCATTTCACACTCACACATAGTTACGCGGCCGCCATTAGGGTGCTTCAATTCTTTCTTATCAAGCTTCCGACCGCCTTTTTTTCTAGGTCCATGTTTATGTAGGTAATACTATTTACAAATAACCTACCTTTAAATGGAAATCCGGGTCCTCTTTCAGAATATCCCAAAAATCGCACATCATTTTAATACCAGCATTGCCGGTACCTTCACCAGAGCAACGGGAGGTAGAACTTCTCGACGACATCGCCAGCTCTTTGAAGAGTTGGTCTAGAGCCTGGTAGCGCCTGTTCAAGCATTCCGGTATCTCAGGCATTGTTGATTTTTCAACGTAATAATTTTGCGGTTTATTTTGCCTAATCTATGACCACCTGAATCATAATGCCATTTTTTCCTGTGCGCAATGCTAGAATTTTGTCAATTTCCTTGAAGTTTTGTCAAAATCGGTATCTTCAAATTAAAAAAAAGTATTACTCAGTGATTTCAAGATTAAACTCGCGGAAAAATCGCCGTTCCCGCCAAAATATTTCTTTGCACTTTATGACGCGATTGCCAATATTGAAAATGAGAAGAAGAACGATGGCGCCAATCAGACAGCCGCTGTCACGGCAACTGCAAAATACGAAAAAGTTAAAAGTTTACTTTTTTTTCGCCTGGTATGTATCGATCGTGTTCGTCGTAAACAAACTGTGTAATTCATTTATCTAAGAACTCGTGCTCGTCTCAAAGTGATAACACACGTCTGTGAATTGATAAGGGGCTCAAAGTTGTTAACCTTTATTTTGTTGCATTAAATAATTATAAAATTACAATGGAATTCGGTGCTGTAAGTATTCTTTAAAGAAATCACAACTGCTCTTATTTTATTTTGTTATAACTTATTATTTTGTTTTAGGAACATCCTAGAAATTTAATTCCAGAGCTATGCAACCAGTTCTACCATTTAGGATGGGTCACTGGTACTGGAGGCGGCATCTCCATAAAAGAAGGGTTAGTTTATTTTATAGTCGGCTAAATCCTTTTATAAACTGAACACAGTTAGAGAGTCGCATTAGGGGTAAGGACACACAGTTATAGTTTTATGTTTGGTCAGAGAGTCGCCATAACATCTGATCTTTACAATATCATCTTTTTATAAATGAAAGTGATCATACATTCCTATACACATATAGAGTTAAAATCACAGAGTTTGGCCCAATCTCCGCAAATTACATATACTCTATTATATTAAAATAATTATTTATTTCCAGAGAAAAAATATACATAGCACCATCAGGAGTACAGAAAGAGAGAATGAAGGCAGATGACCTCTTCGTCCAGACCATCAATGATGACGACTTGGAGCTTCCTCCTCCAGAGAAACAGTACATGTCATCTTTAGTATAAAATGTTTTCAATAAAATTTTTTAAACTACAAATTTACAATGTCAGCATGCTATCTCTCTCTTACAAAATCGGATATAACTTGTATTTTCTAATACCGGGTGACCTACCTGGGAACCGCTGGCAGTCTTTGGTGAGCACTCAGCAATATCAAGTCCTTGGCCTGTCTCCAGCGGGCCTTACATGCTTACACTCGAGATAGTTTCTCACACGCGACAAAGCTTCTTCGTCAATAGCAATGCCTGTTTTGTTTACTGTAGATAGACATAACCGAGATACAGTATACACAGAGCGGAGTGAGAAAATTTTGTTGCATTTGTCATGTTAGGCCGGCTGGAGAAATTAGGATGACTGGCTGGAGTTATTTCCAGCTCTTTGCACACAAAAAGGGCACATCGGCTGTCTATTAGCGGAGAAGGCCTGCAAGACTAAAAGTCTCATCTTTGTTTTGATAATAATTCTGTTTCATTTACAGTTTAAGAAAGAGT
The DNA here is from genome assembly GCA_905163395.2 of Endotricha flammealis. Lineage (NCBI taxonomy): Eukaryota > Metazoa > Arthropoda > Insecta > Lepidoptera > Pyralidae > Endotricha > Endotricha flammealis. Next base: position 2,667,611 of record LR990863.1, on the reverse strand, counting down.
CAATGCACACCACTGTTTATGCTGGCATATCGCGAGCGCGGAGCCGGTGCCGTCATACACACGCACTCCCCGCACGCAGTACGTTGCACATTACTATATGACAAGGAATTTGTCATTACACACCAAGAAATGATTAAGGTGCGTTTTAAACATCTGATACACAACTGCCGAGATATCTCTTGAATCAAGACTAGATTTCCGTGGCGTAATGGTAACCACGCCACGCCAGACCGCCACCCAGGATGTCCCGGATTCGAATCCCGGTCGGGTCATGATGAAAAACTAACTTTTTCTGATTGGCCTCGTGTCTTGAATGTTTATCTATAAAATATGTATTTGTTATAAAATATAGTATTGCTGAGTTAGTATCCCATAACACAAGTTTCGAATTTACTTTGGGCTTGGGGCTAGCTCAGTCTGTGTGATTAGTCCCTATATATTTATTTATTTATTTAGATCTATCTATACTATTATAAAGATTTGTATTTTTGGAACAAATAAACTCAAAGTCTGGGTCTCAAAGGTCTGCTCGCTTTATTAACGTCTACATATTCGACATATTTAGGATTTGACCATAGCGCTATTTGGATCGACATCCCGCGTTTAGAGCTTGATTTCTGTATGTACCTGGATCTGTATTTTATTTATTCTTATAAATGTACTTATACATTGTAACAAAAGAGTGAAAGGAAAAAAATTGCTAAATGACAAAAAAGGCCGTAACCGGGTTTCTTTCGCCATTTCTTTTACCGGTGGCCATTTTGCTTGTGTCCGAAATGGTGGTAGTATATAACGTAGTTTATTTTCTTTATACATATATACAAATTGTAAATGACAAGAAAAAGTGCCTGTGAAGGTCTAATTTCTGAAATAAACGATTTCATTTCATTTCAAAACTACTGGACTGATTTCAAAAATTCTTTCACCATTGGGCCTTCTCGCCTCGTTATAGCTTCAGTAGCGTCACGTTTGCTGCTGCACTGCTAGCTCCAGTGCACTGTTTGATAGCTTGACACCGTTTGAGAACAAACCAATTCGACGCTATAGCGCGGCGTCAGGTTAGCGCCCTTACCCGCGCTAAGTGCGCCGTATGTTTGGCAAAGCCTTGTTAATTTAGTGACATACAAAATTGACAGTGGTGGTAATTCTGTTGTACATTTAACTAGACTAAACTAATTTTGGTTCCTTCCTTGGTTTACAAATAGTGACAAGGATAGCAACACTTCTAGTCCTGTCAAAATTAGTTTAGTCTAGTTAAATGTACAACAGAATTAGCACCAGTATACTGACTATAATCACTAAACTTTTTTGCGAACTTTTGAGCGAACATGTCAACAATGTCATAGTCACAAGGTACTGAAGTGCTTATATATTTATGCTGCTGACTACACAATGAATTTCTTTTATACTCAGTGAATAACCTATAGTAACTATAATTTTAGGGCATCAGGGACGCAAAACAAGGTCGATATTTACGCTACGACGAGAAATTAGTTGTGCCAATCATAGAAAATACACCGTTTGAGAGGGATCTAGCCGGTAGTTTAGGGAAAGCCATAGAAGAGTATCCTGGGACTAGCGCTGTGTTAGTTAGAAGGCACGGTGTATATGTATGGGGTGATTCGTGGAAGCAGGCGAAAACTATGTAAGCATTTAAGCTTTATTTTAATTACTTATAATACTTTCTCAATTATGTTTTTTTTTTTAACAACGCTATATTTAAGCCATAGATGGCGTTTAAAAAAATTCATACATACAAGGTGCTCCCACACTGGTGTTATATTGAATAAACTGTAATATTACCTAACATTTTAAAGCGTGATTTTTGCTCTCACATTGAATGTATAGCCCACCATTCACTACACGAACCCGGACCCGACTCGCAACCCGGACCCGACCGCGGACCAATCCGGCGTTGCCCATACACCCTCCACGAACTCTCCACTCGAAGTATGGCATGTGGGGTTCGACAGGCGCTCGCGGCTCGCAACCGCAGACCCGAGCGAGCCCGACGCCAACCCATTTGACAGTCTGGCGTACCGGTTCGTCGCTTCCATAGACAGGCGGATTAGTCCGATGGCCGACCAATCCGCCGGACCAATCTGCGTGTGAATGGTGGGCTTTTCAATTTGTTTTATATAACGTTATATAAAACCAGTGTGGAAGCACCTTTAGGAACAGTATTTTACATTTTTGCTATTAAACATTCCATGACAGGATGAGGCTGGCCCAACCATGGCATTCAGAAAGGTATTTTATTTCTTTTAACAACCCAGTGATAGTGGAAATATTTATAAACTACATATTATGTAGTTACGAATTTTACATAGTAATGTAATGTATAAATGTGTATTTTTATTACTTATCCGATTTTAGGGTAAGATTCAAAATTTTTATTCAGAGAATAGTTCATTCACAAACACTTTCTGTTGTCAGAGAGTTTGTGTAATAATATTCATAATAATAGTATTTTATAGTAATACTAGTAAAATACTCGCGACTTCGTTTGAAAAATCCTTTCTTAGTACACCCCTATACGTGTCGTAAGGAACCTACATTCCAAATTTGGAATCTCTAGACCCAGCGGTTTGGACTGTGCGTTGATATATAGTTAAGTCAATCAGGACTTTGAATTTTATGTGTAAAATTCATTCTAACAAAACTACTCTATAAATGGTGGTCGGTAGTACAGCCTAGCTACACTAACCGGCTAAGTCCGATGGACTCGCTGACCAACGACGGGTGTGGTCCTCCAGCATTTCGGGGGTTGTGCGGCGGGTTGACACCTCGCCCACGTAAAACCAATGTTGCTAGTGAAGCGTATCCCGTTAGCGCTTCACTAGCTTGCACATCGTCAAAAAAAAAACTACTACTATTTCTGAAACAAAATCAAAGACCACTGCAACTGGTAAAAGAAAAAAAAAACATTTTGTTGTTTGTTGATTTCAGGACCGAATGTTACGATTACCTGTTTGAAATGGCTGTCGAGATGAAAAAGCTAGGCCTAAACCCTGCTTCTAACCCCGAGACTGGCAAAACAGCGTAAGATATGCATGTATGTGATATATTATATACTACAATTTTTTTTCCATCTATCAAAAGTATGTGATTCCAAATCATAGTCATAAACTAAGCTATGTGTAGGTAGCGGATAGAATATACCATAGATTTATTATATACTAGTTAGATTGGCAATGCAAAAGAGATAGAGCATACGCGTTTGTTAGAGCGAGATAGATGGCGAGACCATTCTTCCTATACACGCTATCGGGCTGTATCGGCCTGACGTCTGTCATGTTAAAAACAAATCCCACTTATTTTTACAAAATCTATGGTTTTTAAGTGTTGTTTTGGTGTTAATTAGACGTGATTAAATATGGTTACCTGTGCAGTGTCTGGATGTAACTCAAACAAAAAGGAAAATCCACAAAATTAAATATCTTGCTTGCACACATGTACATTACACGCACACAAGTGTATTTTGTTTTTGGTTTCGCCTTAATCAAACCATTGCCGATCTATAGGTACGCTAGTATACATATACTAAATCTGGAATATACAGAAATAAATACTTTTATACACGCACAGTCATGAGCAGGTCGACCTTTCTTAAGCTCTATGTCATAAGACCCAAAATTGTACTGAAGTGTAAAGCTCGACGTGCACCTGACTGTACATAACATCTAGGCAAATATGTAATATACCTACTACAATTTTATATATTTTTTTCCATCTATCAAAAGTATGTGATTCCAAATCATGGTCATAAACTAAGCTTGTACTCAAATCAAATATTTTTATTCAAATAGGCGTATTACGAGCACTTTTGAATCTATGTGTAGGTAGCGGATACAATATACAAAAATAAATACTTTTAACGTACATAAATATCTAGGCAAATATGTATTGTGTATACGGGATTTCATCTCGAAGTAGTTTTTTATTTCTCGTTGTTTTTCTACTTTTGTTATAAATTTTCTACACTTCATTCAGAATAACAATAGACAATATGTAAAAAAAACGCATTAGAATACTTTCAAAGAGACGTAAAAAGTTACTTATATTGGCTTCCAAAAAAGGTTATGTTGAGTTTCTTGCGGCACTTCTCAACAGGCGATTCACGTCGAAGTGCTGGTAGAATTAAAAAGTATTTCCTGTTAATCTACTTGCAAAATAAATGATTTTGTTTTTTATTAGTTAATCCATACTAATATTATAAATGTGAAAGTGTGTTTGTTTGTTTGCCCTCCCTTCACGTCGAAAGTAATGAACGGATTGATATGAATTTTTTATTGGGGTAGTTTAAGGTCTGGAGAGTGACATAGGCTACTTTTTATAACGGAAAAACATCGCATTCCCACGGAAAAAAAAAGTACTAAGTACATTGTTTTTGCATTAAAAAAAAATTACGGAGATAATTTAAAGTCTAAAGAGTAATATAAGACTACTTTTTTCTCACGGGATAAAGAGATTCCCATGGGAAAAATATTGACATTTTCCCTTGACGCGGGCGGAGCCGCGGGTAACAGCTAGTTTACCATAATCATTATTTTGTCTCTTGTCACACTGAATGAAGTGAACCTCTATAGATTGTTATTTTAAACCAAATCATGTGTTTTTATATAATTTTTTATGAATAAAATAAAATTTGAACAGAAAAAACGCATTTTTATTATCTTTCCTATACGATTTCATTCAATAAATCTGCAATTAAACTATTAGAAATAGCTCTCGTGTATACGTCTTCTTTCCTTAACCGTCTTCTGCTTATACCATAGGCACTTGACGTACACTTTTTTAAAATTAACTCCTTCACTTCCTCCAACTCTGCTTTAGAAAGAAAATTGGTATCTGAGAAATTCTCGTCAAGTGGTGGACTCTCTTTTTTAGCCATTTCATACAAAGACTGCAAATCTAACGAAGTTTTGTTCTTTTTTATGTTAATAATGTTTTTACGTTTCAATATTCTCATTAAATCGTCCAAATACGGTTTGTTCTCAGCTATTTTTGCGTCGATTACCTCGATTTCCTTATTATTTATGAGTTCTTCGTCTGGTATCTCCAATTTGTTTTTGAAGTTTGAGAAAATTTTACATGGCTCCGTTTCTGTAATGATTTTTAATGTTAATGTTAGTTACTTACCGTTACGTAACAATAGGTGGTAAGGCGAAATGCTATGGGCAGCCGGGTTAGTGTGGCGTGTTTTTTTTTCTATGTTCTAATCTCGATCAGTATTATATATCTATATCTATACTAATATTATAAAGAGGAAAGATTTGATTGTTTGTTGGTTTGTTTGTTTGCATTGAATAGGCTCCGAAACAACTGGACCGATTTCAAAAATTCTTTCACCAGTAGAAAGCTACATTATCAGGGAGTGACATAGGCTATAGCTTTTCCCGAAATTCAATATGGTTCCCACGGGAACGGGTGCGGAACTTCACGCGGACGAAGTCGTGGGCAAAAAAGCTAGTTATAGATAATTTAAAAAGCTTCTTACTCGCAGGGGGTACGTTCTAAAAATTTGCCGCGAATATAATATATCATTTATGTTAATCCAAAAAGCGCGTTTTTTTAACTACTAAGGTGGCACACAAGCATACGGCCTGCTTGATGGTAAGCATCACCGTAGCCTATAGACGCTTGCACTACCGCGGGGGTATCACTCATGCCAACCCTCCCAATTGTAAAATACTTTTGAGAATTAAATTATTTTATCGTGTTTAAAAAAAGGGTACATTAGTAGGTATTATGTTTTTGTCGCGGGTGACAAGAGGTTACCTATTTATTTTACTAATATGTAGATGGAATTGGAGGTGATATGAATTTGGTACAAGAATGAATTTCAGTTTTATTTCGGACAGCCTACCGCGCGTCAGTAGTAGTAACCCTACGGTACCAGAGGGCGCTGCTGGTTCGATCCCCGCTCGGGGCAAATATTAATATGATGGCGTTAGTGTTTGTCTCGAGTCCTATGTTCATATTTACAAAATCATGTATTTATACACGCCCGATGACAGGCCCGAATGGTCGAGTGGCTAGCATTGGTCACTTTATCCCAAGGGCCGCGGGTTCGTATCCTGCGCAAGGCAAACATTTGTGTGCATGAACATGTCTGTTTGCCTTTGTCTGGGTATTTTCTAATAAGTATTTATTTACAAACAAAAAAGTATTTAAGTATACTTATCAGCAATCTAAGCTTAGTTGCTTAGTTTGGGACTAGATGGCGTTGTGTGATTCGTCCTAGAATATTTATTTATTTATATTTACCAGGTTGTACTTACCGTGGTCTTTATTCTTACGCTGTTGTATCGGCTGAACGGAAAAGAACGCTCTCATAGTTTGCTCGGGTTTGGCAGTATTGCTGCCCTTATAAATATCGTATTCAACGCAGACCACCTTTTCGTCCAATTTCCTCAACTCCAAATTGTTTTTCTTTAATTTTGTAAATTTCTCAGCGATTATCTTTATACGCGGTATCTCTGATATGTGAATGCTTCGTGAAACCGATATATTTGATTCCTCTGTAAATTAAAGTGTTTAAATTGTACATATTCTTTATATATATATTTATACTACTATGATATTATTTTATACTATTATCTTTATCTAAGTATAATATTATAAAGAGGAGACATTTGTAGTTTTGTTTTTTTATTTGCAACGAATAAACTCAAAATTCTTTCACCCACTGTTCCTGGTGACTTAGGCTATATTCTTCTTGCGTCACTTCCCCAATCCTGGGGGTCTTGACCCATCAAGGCATCAGCTTGTCACGTACGATGTTCCGCCATCTCTTCCTATCTTCTGCGTGTACCGCTTCAGCAATGCCAGTGTTGAGTGTGGTGTGGTGTGGATCAACGAAGCCAGCTACCGACTAACCTACTCGCGGTGTGAACCGAAGTATGTAAAAAGGTGAAACGAGGTTCGCCCGCCTAGCTCATTCGCCCGGCCCGCAGACGGTGTGGCCTGTGCTTTACCATTTTACACCTTTATGATTTTGCTGCTTTACCATTTTGCGACCATTTTACAATTCCGCGCCTAAAGGGTGTGTATAATCACCTTTTTTGACTCCTATAAATTCGTCAACTTCATCAGTATTCTCAATATTCTGCCAATGACTGTCTTCTGTGTTTTCCCCGGTGGTTGTTAAATGATACGGATTACCATCAGGTGAAACGTATTGCGAGCCATTTTCGACCTTAGGACTGCTGCCACATAATACTTTTCTCAATTCTTTCAACTGGTTTAAAGTATCTGGCAATGCTGGATCGAAACCATATTGTTCCATTAACTGAGTTTGATACTGAAAACGTTAAGGTAACGGAGTTGTTAAGTGAATGTGAAATAAAAATATCTGTAATCATACGTTTCTGCAACTGGCCATCAGAAGTAAAATTGAAATAATTGTTTTGGTGCAAATCTATTGATAAGGAAAAATTATTGACTAGCTTTTGCCCGCGGCTTCGCTCGCGTTAAATTGGGGTAACACCGTTCAGGGGAACTACTAAAATTAAAATTTTATATGGGACTTTTCGCAGTTTTCAAGGTAGGAAGCAAGGGTGCTTCCTACCTTGAAAACTGCGAAAAGTCCCATATAAAATTTCATACCCGCTATTAAGGGCTTGGGGCAGATTTAAAAAAAAAACGATGTTAGTCACAAATAGTCGGCATACGAATTTTTAGCTTTCTACCTTCCTTGCCTTCTTAAAATTGCGGAATGCTCCATACAAACTTCCATCCCCCATTTTAGGGAAGTGGTGGGGTTAGAAAGAGACAAAAAGTAGTATACCCAAATAGATTGTTGTTCCCTGTGATGAAAACATCACTACTTAGCTCTAATTGTTACCCCATGGCAATAAGAATCTATAATGCATTACCAGAGGAATTAAAAATGTTGCCTACAAATAAATTTAAGATTATGTTACAAAAATGGTTGATTGGTAAGTGTTTTTATACTGTCCAAGAATATTTACAATTTAAAAATACATGTAGGTAGATTACAATTAAATATTATTTAATTAATGTTATACACTTAAATTCAATGTATTATTATTATTATTTTTTTCAAATTCAATTCAATGTATAATTTATTCATTATGACTTTAAGAGTCTGTTGCATGTCCGCTGGGACTGAATATGTGAGACAAGATTCTGTGAACCATTGACATCTCTGATGTACCATATTTGATGCAATAATAAATCATTTCATTTTTTATTTTTTTTTAGTCTATGTCACTCTCCATCCTTTCAACTATCTCCACTTAAAAAATCACGTCAATTCGTCGCTCCGTTTTGCCGTGAAAGACGGACAAACAAACAGACAGACACACACTTTCCCATTCATAATATTAGTATGGAAGTATGGATATTGCTTTGCAATATTACATATTATACTATTGTTAGTATTGCACCAAAATATCGATACTACTAGGTATTATTTCTCAAACTATGGATAGTCTATTGAAACGCTATCGATAGTTGACTATCGAGCGGCAACACTGTAATATTTCAAAGTCATGGTCTACTGAAAGCGAGCGTCCTAAAATCACCTGATCTTTTATATCGTCAGTCACGATCAACTGCCCGAAATCCTTCTGTTCAGGGCTGATAAAGCAGCATCTATTCATCATCGGCTTCTCACATCTAATGATCGGACATTGCCTACCCGAGGGCGGGAATACCTCTTGAATTTCCTCATGTTTCTGAGTATCAATTTCTTTTTTCTTTTCACCCTCCTTCCCTCGTATAGGCTTGTAGAATCTGCGCTGATTTCTGTTCATTTTTATTACAATATCACGTCAATGTCGTTACATTCCTAATTTTGCCATTGCCCTAAATAATAGATAATAATTTATTGTGCCTACTTCAGTGGTAGATGCTGTCATTATGTCAATAGTGAAACTTTTCAAATGTCACATTGATCAAAAATACCAGTTTGATCACAGATTATTTATTTGGTTTGGTTGTAGGTTGAAATAAAATTTTCAGAGATGATTCAGACAAATACGTTCATGTCATGTATACCTACACTACACACATGGACCTAGAAAAAAAGGCGGACGGAATCTTGCTAAGAAAGAATTGAAGCACCCTAATGGCGGCGGCGTAACTATGCGAGTGTGAAATGGCTGACCGGCACGCACATTCACACCATAGTAAGCCGACCGGTTCGTACGTATACGCAAGGCTTACTATGGGTGCTTCACTTTTTAGTTTCAGTGATGGTGTCCGCCTTTTTTTCTAGGTCCATGCCTACACATATATGTATTGAATATAAAAATTTAAAAAAGCTACTCTTTGAAGTACCACCATTTAGGAAACAAAGCAAAATTAACACTGGAAAATGGCGAAAGAAACCTATTTGGATTTACAAATTGTCACCAAGGCTGAATGGTTAGATTACAAAGGTTGCTACAACGGTTTCGGTCAAATTATCATACTTAGTTCATTTACTATATTATACCCTAAAAATAAATAAATATAAATATATATAGGGACAATTCATACAGATTGAGCTAGCCCCAAAGTAAGTTCGAAACTTGTGTTATGGGATACAAACTCAACGATATTATATTTTATAACAAATACATATATAGATAAACATCCAAGACCCGAGGCCAATCAGAAAACGTTCGTTTTTCATCATGACCCGACCGGGGATCGAACCCGGGACCTCCTGGGCGGAAAAATAAATAAAACATTTAATTAATTCTTGCAAATTGCAATATTATATTAGTAACATACAAATTTACAGCCACCGATTCTAAAGCAATATTCTGTTCTCTTTCTTTTTAACATATTCGTCTAATACAATTTGGTCCATTCCATAGCGCCTTACAAAAATTGGCACACTTGGCACCGTATCACTTCGAGTAATCTATTCACTCATTTAAAGTCAATGTCGAAAAATCTTTATTTTGTGGGCGACTTAGACACGTCTTTTACAATCTATATAGCGAAACACCAAGTACTGATTCTCAGTAACTACAACACCTATAAACTTGAAATTTGGCAGGTAGGTTCCTTATAAGGTGTAGACATTCGCTAAGAAAGGATTTTCTGAAATTCCCACGGGAAAGCGGGATATACGGTAACAAAGTTGCGCGGGTTACGCTAGTGTTAGATATTTTTAATCTAACAGCAAGTTTGAGACGAAGCTGAAGTCTTTCTTCAAAATGCAGTCCAGTATACAATTTCAGTCTATAGGCGGTTCCTTTGTGACTTTTCGTTTAGTCCTGTCTCGTTTTGGCCACGGTTCTTTGCAATGCACATATTTAACGTGGGTTTTCACGTCACAGAGATTCGGAAACGATTTGTCGCAGATTGCACACTTGTGCGGACGTATTCCGAGATGGGCCTGTGGAAAAAAAAAAAAAAAAAATTAATTAACAAAACAGTTATTTCAAGTGGAAGGCGGGCATGGACATGCAATGATATGCGTGCAAGTAAAATTTAGAGTCGCGGAGCGGATAAAACTCTAACACGAATTTATAGGTAAAACGAAGGATATCAAAATGCTTCTTTACCCTGTCTCTTTCTAACTAGCAAGTTAAAATGGAACAGTGGATGAAATGGAACCTCTTTCTAATTTGGTAAGTTAGAAAGAGATAGAACGACGCCAAGGTTATTCCGGGCTGTTTTTCTGTACATCAAATTCTCTAAGATTTTACCTAGGTATATATAGATTCAAGAACCCTAATACCCTCTATTGAAGGAAGTCCCATGTCCTAGCAGTGGGATGATACTGAATAACATACCTTAACATGTTTGTTAAGCGCACTACGAAAAGCGAACGTCTTATTGCATAGGTGACAGCGTTCGGTTCTTTTCGCGACCATTTGCCCCTCATGCGCAGTTGCGTAGTGCTTGCGCAGTGCGACGGGACGCGCGAATCCCTCCCCGCAGGCCGAGCAGCGATGGACTTGACGGTCGCCGGTGTGAACGCGTATGTGGTTTTGGAGGAAGCATTGTTTCTAAAATAATACAATAACTCTTTATTGCAAGTTATCTATGTATACTGTGTCCTATTGTTGTGATTTGCAAATAAAGCATATTCTATCTATCTATCTATTGCACTTTATTGTAATTTTAATGTAATAAAACTCATTATTATAACAAAAAGTACAATATACACGGACAAATAATTTAGAAGTACAGTCAAGAGCTGGTCGACCTTTACATATTGGACTTTATACCGTTCTTAAATTCTATGTCATAAGAGCCAAAATTGTACTGCAAGTGTAAAGCTTGACGTGTACTTGACTGTACAATAGGCGGCTTTATCACTACGCAATTTCTTCCAGTGTTCCAGTACAGTTCAACATTGTGTGGCGGGCGATACACTCGCCGCGCCGCGACCGGAATCATCTCATAAAGGAGTAAAATGTGGAAGTTTGTATGGGGTATTTTTGTTTGGATTTGGTTGTAATTTTCTGGAGGGGAGGGGAGACTTATTATGATATAAGATAAATATTTGTTTGCAAATGTTTAAGAAGTAATATATTTGATATAATATAATATAAAGTACCTTGAAAGATTTCCCGCATATTTCACATATCCACTGGTTATTGTCGGTACATTTCATCTTTTGTGCCGCGTCTGATTGCGGGTGGTCCGCCAACATGTGATATTTGTACTCAATACGAGTAACTAACCATCTATCGCACTGTAATTTTAAAAAAAAATAAGTCTTAGAGCATTTAGGAGTCCCGAATATTTATTAGCAAGTAGTGATACCGACTCTTGTGAGCCCAATTGTGATTTTTAATCGGCCAATAGTTTGATCGTTCTGTATGGAGCTATATGCCGTCAAATGGGCGCACTGCGATATAGCTCCGCTGAATCCCAGAACGATCAAAATAGCCGATTAAAAATCACAATTGGGCGGTGGCTCTTATTGTATTTTCATCGCTCTGGAATTGTTATCTCTACAGCGTAAGTTTAATTTCGATTTCGCCTTTTGTTTAAATCACTAAACAGTTTTTTTTAGTAATACATGCTAGCTACGAAGATCACTCTCATAGGCGCCCGGTAATGGGTAACAATCTTAGAGTATAGATGAGCAAGCTATAGAGCGCGCGCATCGCTCTTTGACTATTGTGCAAAGCATGAGCAGATGTTCTATAGTGCAAATTTTTAGTTTGCTTCCATTTCGTCGTTTTTACAGCTCTGCACTGCACATTTCACCACGATTCCTTGAAATCCGAATAAATAACATCGAGAGAAACAATCGGCGTGCGTGACTAATAGCTTCGTTCGTTGCTGGCTTCGTTGTTGCTGTTTTGAGTTAGTCTGTTTGTTCATACTCGTCCTTACAGTTCATACTTGCTCAAGCGCGCTCTATAGCTCGCTTATCTATACTCTAAGGTAACAATCAAATAGAAGCCAGCAATAAGTCGCATATACACAATTTTGCGGTGGCGGTGTCGTCTACGTACGCTAAAAGGATGTAATTCTATGATGGTGGTAGTTTATAGAGTAGCTTATTTATATAACACTAGCTTTTCCCCGCGGCTTCGCTCGCGGTTAATTTTATGACATAGATCTCGTTTGACAACAAAACAACCCATAGCACGACTTGTGGCGCCATCTGTTGGCCGACAACGCAATTGCCACCTTTAAAGTAGAAGAAAAATACCATTGGAATTACATACTTTCACGGGATAAAAAGTAGCTATATTTGGCTCTGTACCCCTTACAATAATGTATACAAATTTTCATAATGATCGGCTGATTAGTCAAGCCGTGAAGGAATAACAAACAAACTCACTCTCATTTATAATATTAGTATGATTAAAAACATAATGAATTGAATATCACTGAAATAATTTATGTAAAATATGACTAGAGAACGTGTGTAAGGCCTCTGAATGAAAGATTTTATTTCATAACTTACGTGTGTGCACGTGGCAGGTAATTTGACGTAATCTGAAGACTTTGTCTGTTTATCTGTATGGACTTTTGCATGCCGTTTGAGATCAGCGGAATTTTGGAATGTTTCACCACATTGTTCACAGCCATTACTGAAATGTGATAAATATAATTTGAACGTTTCTATAACATTGGGTAAATAAGTAGCCTTAACCATAAATGATAATGGTACGAAACACAGCAGTATAATAATATCACCGCTATTATCATGTTGATATTGTTTGAGAGGATGGCACCGATGATCTTGTAGGTAAAATTTTGTATTTCCAAATTAATGTTTCTAGGTTTTTTAAAGGGTATGTTACCTCACATCATGTTTAGTAGACAATACGAGATGTCTTTTCCATGCTGTCTCCGTACTGAAGCGCACGCCACAATCATCACACGACGGACCGTTCTCTTCATTTTTCTCCTAAAAATAAGAATAAGTATTATTAATTTTTTTTTTTTCTTTAAACTAAAAATAAAATTGAGAATCTGTCAATTCATAATTGCTTGTATTATTCTTCAAAACAGTTTCGTTTTATTTATCTATATATCTTTCGCACATACTGAGTGACAGAGACTAACGATCTTTAAAATAGAAATTGGCCGAATGTTTTATCTTGTAATTCTGCTTTGTAGAACGTCGGAAGGTTCCAAGAGCGACGTCTCTTTCGCACGTACTGAGTGACAGAGACAACGCTCTATACAAGATATATTGACTGAATGTCTAATCAATCATGTTATTATTCCTCTTCCTTGAGCGACGTCTCTTATCTCTTTCGCATGTACTTCTTACCTGATCAGCTCAGCTGGTAGCTGGAGTCAATTATTTTCAAGTCACCTAACGGCCACTAACTTTACTACTGTTACCTATCGACGACAGTAGGAAACAACAGCTAAACGTGCTCTCCGCTCCGACGCACGGACAAGTTCGAGACTTTATAAACCCATCAAGTATTGACTAGGGTTGTCGTGACTTAATTTGCGTGATTGTTCCAATTGTACACGTACAACGGGGCCATCGAGCTCCTCAAAGATATTAACCACTATACAGATCTTAGCTCAAATACTGACTTGTCGATGTATTATCAGTTTGTGTGTCTCCAATCCGCGATCAGTAGAAAACGTGCTCCCGCAAAGTTCGCACACGCATTCTGCTGCGTGCTTGTTACGTCTGTGCATTAGGAGACTGTTCGGCATACTGAAATTAACATTTAATGCACTACTTATGAAATAATTACTGTATGGCGAGAGAAAGTGTCTGTGAAGACTTACTCTCTAAATAAATTTTGAGTCTTTGAATCTACTAAAGTACGAACTCGGAGCACAAAGAATTTTGTGCGTTGACCTATGATTACCTGTCTCTGTTACTCCCGCCCGCGTGATAATATTGCTGTCCTATTCGCAAAGAATAGGGTCAATGGCCTGGAGGCCATTGTGCTTGTGCGAGCGTGACACTCGTGTGTGAGGGCGACAAAGGCAGGTAATAACAGGTCATTGTACGAATTCCTACGTGCTCCGCGTTCTTACTTCTCAGGGTTACCACTGGCTCTCGCTCGGTTCACATGCCAGCCATGTCGCAAGTCGTAAATTTATATCGGTGAGTGCGAGTCCTACGTTCTTGATTCTAAACCGGTATCGTTGTTGCGTTGGGGAGTACCCAACGGTATAAGAACACTCTTGTCATAAGATCGAATTTCAACTTTTGTTCAATAAAGTGTAATATTTGGTAATAAAAGAATACCTGAATTGTTTACCACAATCTTTACATGGATATTTCTTCCCTTGGTGAAGACTTATATGCGTTTTGGCTTGGTATCTGAAAAAAAGAATTAAAAAAAATGCTATTTCACACAATGAGGTTTCAATTTTACGTAATGGTAGACGAATTTCTAATCATGAACTTAACCTTTGTCAGAGAATGCACGTTCTGTACGAAGTACTATTAGATATTCTGTGATCAAAATCTACTTTAGGTAATTAAGTCAGTTTCTAAATCTATCTTTTACAGTCTAATTATAGGTTTTACAGCCAAACTAAAGAAGAATAAAAGATAGTTTGGGAAATTAAAAAACGTCTCAAAAACTGGCTGTTTGACAGCGGAATAAGTAGGTAAGCAAGTTTCAAACACAGTAAAGAAAATACATACGTGGAAAAGCAGATGTAAGGGCAAATTTTGCAATAAAATTTGCGATTGTGCGTCGAATGTCTGTGTCTACACAAAAACATTTGGTTCCGAAACCGCAAATGGCATAATTCACATTCATACATCCCATTTTCCTGAAAAGTTTGGAAATATTCTCTTTAAACAGATAAATAAATATTCCTGGACGAATTGCATAATGCCATCAGGTTATCTATGGGTTATATCTTGTTTATACTATGGGTTATAGTTAGCCAATAAATATGATGTAAATTTTTATTTTAGAAAACATACAGATCAATAGAAACGAGTGACTGAGTTTATGTATCTCTTGTGCAAGATAGGAACCCATGACTGCTTTATCACAAGTTATTGAGCCTCACTAGGTGACTAGACATAGGTACATTATAATTTTTTGGTCCTCCTAACATAAAAATAGCTAAAAACAGCTGTTCCCGGACTCATACTGGGATAAAAACTATCCAGTCTTAATCCATGTTATAAACTACCTTTATACCAAATTTCTAGCAAATCTTTCCAGCTATTTTATGTGAAAGAGTACCAAACATCCATACAAACTTTCACCTTTATAATATTAATAGGGGTTTATGTGCCATACCTCACTATGTTTCCTAGCATGATTATCAAAAGCACTTTGTGCATCAAATCCTCGATAGCACAAATCACATTTAAACTGACAGTTCTTATAATTACTTGATTCCTTTCTTAACAAAACCTCTTTGAAAGCATCCTCACGACTTAAAAATACCACTCTTGCGTAATCTTCAAACTGAGTTACATCAAATTTTGTACGTTTCTTTTTGTTTTTTATTGGATTAATATTTGGATCAATATTCAATTTAACTATACTTTTGGCTAGTGGTTCATCGTCTAAATCACTATAATCATCTATAGTATTGTCATTATCAAATTCAGTCTTAATTTTTTTCTTTAATTTTAATTTTAAGTTTTTAATATTTGTAGTCTTTCGCTTTTTACATTTATCTACATTAAAAATTGGTTTTTCTTCTTCATCCTCTAGATTAGTTTCAATTCTGTCTACTGGATTAGAGTTAACTTCTTGTTTTATTTGTTCATCATTAATCATGCCATCGTCACTTTTTATATTATTTGTCACAGAATCGTATGTTACAGTTTTTGATATATCAAGTCTGGATTTCAATCTGTGATTAATTATAGTTTCTTTAGTTATCTGTAATAAAAAGGAAAAATAATATTTTAAGGCTTCAAGAGTTAATAAAAACCAGAAGACAGATATGGATGATCACACACACAATAATAAAATGTTGAGATTTTAAGTGTAATAAAAAATTTCGGGAAACCCTGATTTATACCCGGGCTGTAAGCCACTTTGGGAACCCAAACAAGAGAAATAGCATGCTATTCATGCATTCATGAATGAAATCTTTTTTTCAGATTTGGCCCACACAGACACATTCTCTAGTCTTATTTTACATACTATTTCACTGCTATTCAGTATGTTTTGAATATTATAAAAATTGAATCGAATTGAGAACCTCCTCCTTTTTTTGAAGTCGGTTGAAAAATATTAATTCATATTAAAATATGTACTCACCAATGTATTTTTATCAAATAAACACCTCAGAATATCATTGGATTGATGGCATTTTGTGTAAAACTCATGATATTTGTTTAGGAGGCTAGTGCACTCATAACACAAATAATTTTGTTGATTTAATAACTGAAATAGAATATTATAATTGCATATGTGTTAAGTTTATCAGACCAAGTGGTCAGAGAGTCGCACTTAGTTAAAATGCAAGAAAGACTACGGTCAGAGAGTCGCGTTAGGTACGTATTTTATTCTTGCAGTTAAAAACTTATTTGTCTTTTTCTTTTAAATGTTTTAATTACTTTCAGGTATAATATCTGTCTCTAAGGGCGCTGGCACACAACGACTTTTTGTAGCGATGCAGTAACGATACGGTTGCGAGTTTGAATCGAATTGAAAACATTAAAACAACAAACTTAATAGTTAGGTATATGAAAAGATGAAAATGCATTACTGCATCGCTACAAAAAGTCGTCGTGGGCTAGCGCCCTAAGTGACTCCAAGAGACTCTCTGACTTTACTATATTCTATTTTAAAAGTATCTAAGGAGATAAAATTGTAAGAATTTTCGTAAACATACCCGAATACCAAGTAATTTCGTATAAACTTCACAGAGTGACCAATCCATATTAAATATCTTCACATCTATCACCAAGCAGCCTCTACAGTACTTAAATCCTTCCATTATTTTAATGAAAACTAATTTTAGGATTCAGGAAAAGTAGAAATTAGAATTGAATAAAAACTACTTTGTTGTTTGTTTGTGTTAGATAGATTGTTTGACTTAACATTGACATTGACAGACGTGGCAGGTTTTGGCAGTGACAGTGACACCAAATACTATAGAAGACTAATACCAAGAAGCTTATATATTACTACCACTGGAGATTGCGCATAGAACAACGCCTTGAAGCAAAGAAATTTGACCTTGAGTGATGTCACTTTGTTTTTTTATCCCTTTCTTTGGGGTGACCTTGGGGTGACCACGTAGGATCTTAAGTTTAGGATTTTTTTTAATTAATTTTTTTTACTAGCTTTTGCCCGCCCACGACGGCAATCACTGATTTAATAAATGATCAAAGATAATTATACTGTATCAGAATGTTTATACAGAGAATAGATCTTTACAGTAGATAATCAAATTTTTTGCACACTACACACTATAATAAACTACCACTATTTCACATACACATAAACAAAATTGCCACTGGTAAACGAAATGGCGTAGGTATTATGTATTTACAGTCAGCAAAGGAATGGGCTGACCCCAGCATTCTATATCGTAAATAATTGTACGTATTGAACCATAACGTACGTATGAAAATAAAATGAAAACGTAGGAACATTATAAATAAATTTAAATAAAAAACAGCAATATATGGTAAATATTTATTATTATATTTTCTACACTACACGATGTGTCAAAGTTTTTTCACCGCTTCGAAGCAGAAATATAAGTGTATTCTTGATAATTAACAATGTATTGTGTTGTTAAAAATTGCAAAAGTGTTTGGAAGTATCATGGCAATTTTAGATAGAGTGTGAGCGGGATAAAAAATATATTAGAGGGTGCTAGAGGTGAATGAACTTGTCTTCAATGTGAAGTTCTAGGCGCAATCTCCAGTGGTAGTAATATTTAAGCTTCTTGACTAATACCAAATACTATAGAAGAAGACTATAATCCACAGCTCTTGACGTTTCTCATACAATGACTTGGCAACCTCCGTTCACCTCATGCCGCTAGGGGCGCTATAACATTTTGCATACAAAACGCACAGTTCACCTCATGCCGCTAGGGGCGCTATAACATTTTGCATACAAAAGTTTTGAAATCGTTCACCTCATGCCGCCCTCATGCCGTAGGGACGCTAGTGTCGCGTCTTGCCCGAATTCTTCCGAAGCTGTGGGTATTACTCGTCTATAGTATTGCTAATACCCACAGCTCTTGACGTTTCTCATACAATGACTTGGCAACCTCCGTTCACCTCATGCCGCTAGGGGCGCTGTAACATTTTGCATACAAAAACCTCCGTTCACCTCATACCGCTAGGGGCGCTATAACATTTTGCATACAAAACGCACAAAAGTTTTGAAATCGTTCACCTCATGCCGCCCTCATGCCGTAGGGGCGCTAGTGTCGCGTCTTGCCCGAATTCTTCCGAAGCTGTGGGTATTAGTCTTTAGTATTTGCTAATACGCACAGCTCAAGAGCTGTGCGTATTAGCAAATACTAAAGACTATATATATATATATATATATATATATATATATATATATATATATACTATATATATATACTATCATTGTATGAGAAACGTCAAGACGTTTCTCATACAATGACTTGGCAACCTCCGTTCACCTCATGCTGCTAGGGGCGCTATAACATTTTGCATACAAAACGCACAAAAGTTTTGAAATCGTTCACCTCATGCCGCCCTCATGCCGTAGGGGCGCTAGTGTCGCGTCTTGCCCGAATTCTTCCGAAGCTGTGCGTATTAGTCTCAAAGATGATAGTAAATGATTAGTCTTTTAAGTATTTGGTGACACCAAATACTATAGTCTATAAAGTATTTGGTGACACTAAAGCGTCTACGTTCAGATATCTTTATGGCGATTCGAGATCGCCGCCTTGTCAACGAAGGTCGTCATGATGGCGACCTAGGATCCTTACCGTACCACGTTGCCCTTTTAATTTTTAAAGCGTACTTTTTTTTGTTAAAAAGTGTTCATTTATAATACTCGACATTGGCGAAATTGTCTGTGTCGTTAAGACACGACAGAAACGCCATTAATTGAGAAAGAATTAAGAATTAATTTTTTTTTTTATTATTACTCTATTAGTGTCTATTTTATAAATCCGGCTCGAAGGACCATGAAAATGAATCCAGGGTCGGTGTTTTGATTGAAATATTATTTTTCTTTGAATATTATATTTTACAATAAAAATACTCTTGACATTTTAGAAAATCAATAATCAATGAAGACATTTGTCAGTTATAGAAAAAATTAAGAAAAAAGTATTTAAAAATCCGAACATGCCGCCCGCCAAGGACACATGTCCTTCCATAGGTTTAAACATAAATCAATTCAACAATTGGTAGTACAATTTTTATAATGGAAAAAAGAAAACAAACAATGATACTTATAAATCTAATTAAACGGTTGCAGGCAAGACAATTAATTTGGAGACAGGTCTCTTAATTAATGAACCTTTATTAAATATAGACACCACTCGCGTTACATTGTCAGGGCCAGGATGTTTCTGTTCTACCTTGCCTAACAACCATCTCGCAGGAGGTAAATCGTCCTCCTTTACCAATACAATATCACCAACAGATGGCTCAGGGTTTTGCCGAGACCATTTATGCCGCTGGAGAAATTGATTTAAATAATCTTGCGACCAGCGATGCCAAAAATTTTGCAACATTTTTTGTGTTAATTGCCATCTTCTTAATGTATGAATGTTGGATTGTTCATAATTGAAATCTGGTGGTAAAACTAGAGATTCTCCTACCAAAAAATGACCAGGAGTCAACACTGTAAACCCATCCGAACCTCCTACATATGACAAAGGCCTTGAATTTAGGCAGGCCTCAATCTGCGCAAGTACCGTTGACATCTCCTCGTATGTTAAGGTAGAATTTCCTACGACTCGCCTGAGATGGTGCTTAGTAGATTTGATTCCTGCTTCCCACAAGCCTCCAAAGTTCGGAGAGTGAGGAGGAATGAAGTGCCATTGGGTTCCATTATTGGCAAGACACTCAATTATCTCTGAAGCAATATTGGATTGTTCTTCTTTAAAAAGTCTGAGTAATTCTCGAGAGGCTCCGACGAAGTTTGTGCCATTGTCACTATGCAATTCTTCACACCGACCTCGTCTTGAAACAAATCTTTTGAAAGCAGCAAGAAAACCCTTTGACGTCAAATCACTGACTGCTTCCAAGTGTATTGCACGTGTTGCCATACAGATGAACAAAGCTATATAGCCTTTATATGACTTGTTTCCACGACCTTTGGAAACCCTGATGTCTATAGGACCGGCATAATCCACACCTGATTTTAAAAAAGGTTTAATATTTGGTGTTACGCGCGAAATAGGAAGTTGACCCATCAACTGACAAATAGATTTTGCTGAATATCGAATACACTTCACACATTTTCTGACGCACCCCTTTGCCAAAACTTTAACACTAACAATCCAATAAGTTGATCGTAAATAGGTAACCATCAATTGCGGACCACCATGAAAGGTTTTATAGTGTGCATCCTGAATCAACAATTTTGTAAAAAATGACTCTTTTGAAATGAAAATTGGATGTTTCTTATTGTAATCAATTTGAGACATCTCTAATCTGCCACCCACCCTCAGAATTCCTTTTGAATCCTTAAATAAATTTAGCGACTTCCACCTTTTTTCAAAGTCTTTTTCATCTATACTTTCTGTTTGACTTCTTTTGATGCATACCAATCGAGCTTCATCTAATTCTTCTTTTAACAAATAGCACGGTGATTTTATCCGCGGTCGCTTCAACAGATTCAAGAACCTTCGACAGTACGCAATAACACGTATCAATCGACTGAGCGAAGAAAACTTTGACCAAAGAGTAAAATTTGAGATAATACTAGTGGCATGTACCTTGATTTCTTCTAGGTTAGTCATAGTTATTGCCCGTTTGTATTCTATTACTGTATTTTTCAAAATCTCTGGTCCTTCAAACCACACTTGGTTAGCAGCAAGTTCCACTGGAGTAACTCCACGTGAGGCGCAATCAGCGGGATTTTGTTGCGAAGGAACATATGACCAGTGATGAATGTCTAACGTATTTAAAATCTCCGCCGTTCTGTTGGCTACAAACGTTTTCCAGCGGTTTGGGTGACTACTCAACCAGGCTAGAACTACTTCTGAATCTGTCCATGCATGTAAATTGTTCTTTGGTACTCCCATTACTTCAGATACTTCCACCATTAGCTTGGCTAAAAGTACTGCACCGCATAGTTCTAATCTGGGAATTGATACCTGTTTTATAGGAGCCACCCTGGTTTTGGAAGTGATAAGTGAAACTCTGACGTCTCCTGATTCACTTATTACTCGCGCATAGACAACGGCGGCATACGCCACTTTGGAAGCATCTGAGAACCCATGAAGTTCGACTTTAGCATTGACGACACTTGTATTCACCCATCGTGGAATTTTGATATTTTCAAGATTGATCAACTGCCCTCGGTAATTAGACCATTCAGTTAATAAGTTGTTGGGGACCTCTTGATCCCATTCAACGCCTGCTAGCCACAGCTTTTGAATTAATATTTTTGCTACTATGATGCTTGGAGCTAGCCATCCAAGAGGATCGTATAATCGAGAAATATCCGAGATAATTTTTCTTTTTGTAGCGGGCCCTTGCAACGGAGCGACTACAACGGAGTATTTGAAGACATCTTCATTTGGAACCCAGGTAAGTCCAAGAATTTTTAGTGAGTCATCTTCTCTGATGCTTAATTCTTCATTATTACTCTGTATCCCTTCTTTAATCTTCTTTATTAACTCCTTGCTACTGCTTACCCATTTTTGTAATTGAAATCCCGCTCTCTTCAAAATGCTATTCATTTGTTTATACAATTCATAACCTTCTGTTACATTTTCAGCTCCTGACATCATATCATCTACATAGAAAGAGTTCGCAATGACCTTAGCTGCCGCGGGAAAATCCTTCCCTTCATCGCGAGCAATTTGCTGCAGTGTTCGTATCGCTAAATATGGCGCTGATGCAGTCCCGAAAGTAACCGTAAGTAATTCGTGTTCTTCTATTTCTTTTTCAGGACTATCCCTCCAGAGAATGCGTTGGAACGGCGTATACTGTCTATCAACCAACACCTGACGATACATTTTAACTATGTCAGCTACTAAACTAATCGGGTGCATTCTCCATTGCATCACTGTGTGACGAAGTTCATTCTGTATCGTCGGACCAACCATGAGATCGTCGTTCAGCGATTTTCCATTTTTACCCTTACAGGAAGCATCGAACACAACACGAACCTTTGTGGTAATTCTATCTTCTTTAACAACAGCGTGGTGAGGTAAGTACACCGCTTCCTTGTTATTTTCTTTTTCTTTAGGAACTTTCACCATGTGTCCCAAGGCAGTGTATTCGTGTATTACCTTCGTGTACTCTTCCTTTAATTTAGCATTCTTTGCTAATTTCATTTCTAAACCTTTAAATCTTTTCAGAGCAATCTCTCTGGAATCACCTCTCTTGCATTCTGGATCGTCATTATTAAATGGTAAGCAAACTATGTACCTACCAGCCTCATTGCGTCGAGTAGTTTTTTCAAACAACTCCTCACATCTTTTTTCTTCATTGGTAAGTAGTTTTTTTGTTACAGATGGTTCCGCTTCCAATTCCCAGAATCTTTTCAAACATTCGTCTAATTCTATAGTTGAATGCATCACTGCAATATGAGAGTGAATATTTGTGGCAACAACACCTGAAAGGATCCAACCAAATGAAGTGTCTTGAGCCATTAACCCTCCTCCTGGACTACGTTTAAGGCCAACCTGAAGGATTTGACTGTACACCTCGGCACCTAATAAGATGTCAATCTTATTGGGCCTGTAATAATCTGGATCAGCCAAGTCCCCCTCAATCCCTATTACCCATTCCACTTCGGTCACTTTCGTGACAGGCAGAAGAGAAGTGATTGTATTTAATACATATGCCTTAGTGGTAGTAGAAAAACTAGGATCAGTTCTTGATCGCAAGTTTAATGTTACACTGTGTTGAGACTTGACACTGGCATGACTTCCTACACCAGAAATGGTGTGATCTGAAATTAATGTCTTTTTCAGACCCAAATATTGTGCCGTAGCCTCTGTCACAAAAGACCCTTGAGAGCCTTGATCAACCAAAGCCCTTACTAAATGATATGTTCCGTTTCTCGCCTCAGCCTTAAGTACGGCTGTAGGAAGGAGAACTGTTTTCCCCTTTCCATTACCTGTCGAAAAATACGAAACTAACTGACTATCCTGGTCAGCCTGTGTTGTCTCTCCTTGTGACACAACACCCTCCTTCGTCGGGACTGTAAACGACGATATCATTTCCTCTGCTGTATTGCAGTTCTCAACTACCAACCCTGAAACATCGTTAGGATGAAGCAACGAATGATGACGACTTTTACATATTTGACACCTGAAGAAATTTTTACAAAATTTAGACGAGTGGTTATTACCAAGGCAAACAAAACAAACACCCTTTTCCCTGACAAAATCACGCCGCTTGTCGGAAGATAAACCACTAAATTGCTTGCATGCATACAGCTTATGGTTTTCTGAGCATAATGGACAATTAAATTCCTTTTTTTCACTCGCGTGAAAAGATGACACATTTTTTACAACTTGTCCTTTGTTGCCTTGACCTTTATTCTCGAAAAAATTTATCCCTTCTATCTTCTCAAGGCCCCGGAAACGACTAAACAGAAACTCTTTAAACATTTCAAAAGATGGAAATTCATCAGATGTATCAGATGCCAGCTGCATCTCCCATGCTCTCCTAGTTTCTTTGTCTAACTTGGCGCTAACTATAAACACAATTAAAATATCCCAAGAAGTGACATCTATTCCTAAGTTTTCTATTGATTCTAAACAATCAGAGGTCGTATTAATTAAATTTTTAATTTCAAATGCAGATTCTGTTGTTAAACTTTTTTGTGCAAAGAATTGTTTCAGAATTTCATTAACTATGAACCTTTTATTCCCATACATTTTTTCTAATTTATTCCAAGCTGAAATATAATTTTGGCAAGTCACTTTACAGTTTCGTAACAGTTGCTCCGCCTCTCCCGCTAGTTGACCTTTTAAATAATAAAACTTTTGGGCGTCATCTAGAGATTTGTCGTTATGGACCAATCCTACAAACAAATCTCTAAATGTCTCCCATTCTGAATACTTACCAGTAAATATCGGTATTTTAATTTCTGGCAATTTTGTGCGTCTACTAGCGTTGAAAGACGTAGCATGTGATTCTTCAGTTACTGTACGTGAAACTTTATTTAATTTTAACAAACATTCTTTTAACTCAGTTTTAAAGTCGATATAAAATTCAAAAACCTCGTCATACATACATTTTTTATGATAATCACTCTCAATCAGATATTTTTTACTACCTTCGCTTATTAGTCGTCCATGAGTGTCATTAAATAATTTCCATTGTTGTTCAGTACTTTCTGTTCTTGCTTCAACATATGACACTGTTAATCGGTCTTTCGGTGATTTTTTGAAATTCGATCTAGATTTTGTTAGCTGTTCACAAATATTTACCTGTAGATCGAGTAAAGACTGCGTTTTATCGATAGATTGTTCCATTGTATCTACTTACGATCACGACCGATTACAATTTAAAATGAATAAAAGGTACAGCACACAGAATATTTAGCACCTCTGCGCCGTCTTCGCTCGAGAATCGTGAAATTCGTTGTTCTGGTGTCTATTAAGAATTAATTAAGAATCTTTATGGCAACCACTTTTCACACGAATTATAAAGATTAGAAAGGGCCACAAACGGTAACTTAATAAAAAGTATAACTGGCCACATGCGGTTACTTAAAAATAAAGTGCCCCCTCTTCGGCTTGCTGTAAAGTGTAGTGAGAAATAGTAGATTTTACAACAAGTGCACAAAACGAATCTTTTCTATCCGAGACTTTTAGCAGCCCGAGCCGAAGGCGAGGGCTGATAGTAATGTCGAGGATAGAAATGGTTTTGTGGACGAGTTATAAACTCTGCTTTTCACTTCGATTGCGAGGAAATAAATAAATAAACGCACGAAAAACAAGACCTGTTTCCCCTTTCCCGCCGCTTTTTTTTTAAATCTTACGACATTGAAATTAGGCTTGGGCTGCAGACCTATACAGCCTACTATTAAATTAATTTTGTAATAAAATTATTTTCTTAAATTAATTAAATAACCTACCGTACTTTAATTTAAATTTTAATATCTTTTATGACTTAAAAAACACATAAGGCAAATAAATTAAAGTAAATGTTATAAAATAACAAATTCTATCTCTGAACTTTTTGTTGTGTTTGGCTGTATGGCTTATTTCCTTTGCCTTAATATAGATACATTTATGAGTAGATACGTTTTTGCCCTTGTGCACAAAATTCGATTTTGTGCAGCCTATATCCTGCGCAAATAAGCATTTTCTGAGCATGAGAAGTAAAAATAAATTTTTATACTTTCTTGTGTTTAAGTTACAGCCAAAGTTATTAAATTGCTATCCTTACATATTATAAAACAAAGTCCTCCCGCGCGTCTGTCTGTCTGTCTGTTCGCGATAAACTCAAAAACTACCCAACGGATTTTCTTGCGGTTTACGGATAGTCTGGTTCATGAGGAAAGTTTATGTATAAAATTTGTCAGGATTTTGTGTAAATTGGCTGAAATATAAAGATTATTGTTGGGAGTGTCGGAAAAAATCGACCCGCTTGGGAGCTGTCGACGAAAACGCTGTCTAAACCTTTTGAGATATAACAAAACAAAAATTATAGGATATTCCTCTTATTTAGGTCTCCAATAAAGTCCGCGATAGCATATATTTATCGTTTACGGATAACTTACTATAAATTATAAAGCGATTTCCGAGTAATTGGAAACCGATTTTGAAGTATACAGTATTAATCCTTATCCAGGTTACCTTAAGCATTTCATATAATTTAAATAGATACTTACTTTAGAAGTTATAGCAAAAAATTTACGCGTTTGCCGAAATTAATTCAAGTTCTTTCTATTCTACGCTAGATAGCGCTATTCAAAAGTTACATCGCGCCGCTATGGATACGTTTTCATCAAATTTTAGATATCGCGCGAAAATTAAAGCACTTTAAATCTATTACGCAAGGTGGCGCTGCGCTGTTTAAAAATCTATACTAATATATTAAAGCTGAAGAATTTGTTTGTTTGTTTATTTGAACACGCTAATCTCAGGAACTACTGGTTCGAATTGAAAAATTATTTTTGTGTTGGATAGTCCATTTATCGAGGAAGGCTTTAGGCTATATAACATTACGCTGCGACCAATAGAAGCGAAGCATCAGTGAAAAATGTTGCAAAAACGGGGAAAATTATTAGGGCTTCCGTTGCGTGCGCTGCATAAACGGTTCAAGTTACCCAAAAAATATGTATGGCGCTCAACCTAGAAAGCTGGAATTTTGTATAGAGGTTCTTTTGACAAGAATAAAGATGGGGTTTTATAGAATTCCCACGGGAAAGGGAGTAATAGGACTAATTATCGCAGGCTCTCAACCTAGAAAGCTGGAATTTTGTTTATGGGTTCCCTTTATAATTTTGACAAGGATAAAGACAGCAATTTATAGAATTCCCACGGGAAAGGCAGTATCCACGCGGGCGAAGCCGCGGGTACGGCTAGTTATACATAATTACTGGTCATTATATATAATTAACAAATTGTCTAGACAAGGTGATAAATTAATCACTTTGTCCGGACATTATTCATAACTGCGGGTCTAAGTATGTCTGTATACCATAGATTTAGTATATACCGTCCATATACCTACTAGCGTAATAATAAATCTATGCTGAATACCAACAGACATTGGTGGGTTAGGTAAGGGTTGTCTCGTGATCATAACAATTTTTCTTACGATTCCGCGATTTATTATTTTGGCTAACTTGACCCGCTGCTGTTATGAATAATGTCCGGACAAAGTGATTAATTTACTTGTTTTATTACTTTAACCAAATCGTCGAAGATATTATATAAAATTGCTAGTTAATGTGATTATTGTGTCATTTATCACTTTGTCTAAATTGAGTAGACATTATAGATAATGGCTGGATAGTATATATAATATCCGGATTTATTACTTTGGCTGTAACATATACATGTAATATACAATTCGTAATTCGTACATATCAGAGAAATAGAAAATAAAAAAAGTTAAAATTTAAATTTATTTCTGATCGGATTTAAAAAAAATGGTCTTATTTTGTACGTGGTTGATAAACTATAGTAGCAGACGGGCAATGGCCGCAAACTGGAGTTGTAGATAAGATTGTCTTCAGGGTAAGTGCAATTTTCACGCCGTGCGGAAGACAGGTTACCACTGCCATATTACGGGACGGATTGAAAATCTTCTTGACTGCACGACCATCCACTTGTAGCTGGAATGAAAACATTATCATTCTAGGCTACCATATCACCTAAACTGTGGGGTTAGATAGAATACAAATAGCTAGATAAATAAGAATCAACAACCTCTAATAACACATTACGGATAAGTACGGATATTAGACTATACTATAAGGAGCTCTATGGTGTCACCAGTGTCACTGTGTGTCGCAATCTTAAAACGAACACGCAAGTAAGGCAACGTCGGCCATAAGCAGTGTTTGGATGAGTTTCCGTATTGCTTGCTCGTACTTCTCCATGCTTCGGATGGAACCAGTTGTCGATCAATGCAGGCATTAAGCCAAATCGGTAGCCTTCAGCGGCAACTTGAAAACACTGACTACCAATTCACATTGGAGCAGCGTGGCAAAGTTCTAATCCCCTTCGATTTTAGGGAGACCCGCATCCCTGCAGTGGGATGATTATGGGTAGACTTTATAGACATATTAAATACCTCGTATCCTCTAACGTCGTTAATTAATATTGGAGTGGTCCATTTCAACAAAATCGTGTGATCGGAAACCCTTCGTACGTTCAGGGAGCCTACTTTTAATGCGTAACAATTGTGTTTGCTTTGCTAAAAAATACAAAATATCGTTAATATTTAAAGGTATACACTAAATTATAAGACACCATCTTCAAATTATCATCATTTCAGCCATGTCAAATGTTTCGAAAGTGATTGAAAGTGGTCTGCATCCAGCGCCTTCCTGTGACTTTCCATTATAAGTCTATATAAATAAAAATAATAAAAAAATATGTTTCAACCAACTAGAATCATAACGTGTTGTAGGTACATATTGAGTGACTTAAATCTAATGTTGTAACAATTCATCATTTTTTTTATACCATAAAGGTGCCAAACAAGCATACGGCCGGCCTGATGGTAAGCCGTCACCGTAGCCTATAGACGCTTGCAATACCGGAGGTATCACTCACGCGTTGCCAACCCTCCCAGGTTAGGAGTCCCAACCCAAGTGGAGCTCTGGAGACCTTACTCACCGTAGGAACACAACACGGCCTAGACCAATGTTATCTGCTTACGATGGAGGTCCTTCCCCAGGCGGGCTGCTCCGATTTGAGCGGACTATCCGCTGTGCCCTACCTCTCTTTGTTACATAGCTTTGTTCCTCAGTACTTGAATCATTAAACAATGATTCAAATACTGAAGATCAAACCTGTTAGCATGCTCAGGATGCCGTTGGGGTTAGCCCACACCCTGCACACCAGGGAGGCACCGTTTCCGCATGGTTGCACAAAATTTGTCTACCCGGGCTTCCGCAAACATACCCGAGACCCGAGGTGCTGCTATGTGCTAATTATATCAAGAAAAATATTACTGGAAAAAACTTGGTCAAGATGGATATGGAAATATGACTTAGATGAAAGGAGGCCAATGCCCAGTAGTGAGTCGATCAAGGCTGATGGTGAATGGGGACAGGACGACAGGTAGAAGCCTATCACCTTTATTTTTATAATCGTAATTTATTCAAAGATTACCTTTGAATCTGCTATGTAGACGTTTACATACAAACCTTTGAAGTTTGATGATATTCTGCGTCGATTGTTGGAAGTAGCATTGGCATGTCCAAAAGATTCTTCACTTCCTTTTGTAGGTTTGCCTATATGAAAACATGCAGAAGAATAAATTGTCAACTGTTTGGACTTGTTCTTTTTTTCGAAAATATTGATATCCCACATGTAATCGCGTTCATTAAAAAAAAACACATAAAATCTCACCAAAGCCTTATTTTGATAGGAAGCTTTGTTATAGACGATATCTTCATTCAAAGTTAATGGCATCGGATCCACTTTATTCATTGTGGGTAAATACGATTCACAATTCACATTCCTATTCAACATTGTTGAATTATTTTCAACAATATGTCTGACCTAAATTAAACAAAAATTGTTTTTTAAATTCCCAAGAACCATTCATAAGCAAAACTCACGCAAAACTGATACATTCGAAGATCTAAGAAGGCCACGGTTACTATGGCTTATGATAACGGAACGGTTTAGGGGACCAGAATAAAATTCGGAGTAAATACGCCAAATTTAAATACCTTATGTGGAGGGGCGCCATTATTTTTAATAGATGTATTAACTCTTGATGTATTTACTATAAATTGATCAAAGTATTTAGGCATTTTCTTTCTTGCATTACATATTTTTATTGCGCCTTTATCATTTTCAATTTCGATCTTTTCTTTAATGTTTTTGTACGCTTTAAAGTTTTCATTATCATAATTTCTCCCTCCTAACATGTAGTCATCAATATAATACAAAGAAGAATTATGGAGTTTGCCTTCATTATCAATCGTGTTATCTATTTTTTCCTTACGTGTTATATTACTGGTCATATTAATTTTCTCACTAATAGCACCCTTTAGATGACTATAATTTTCTACAATACAGTTTTTATGAGTATTGTACTTCTCTTTTAATTCTTTTGATATACTATGAAATTCTCTATTCGCTTTTTCATACTTTCTTAAAATTTGTTTTAACTGTTCTGAATATGTCCTAGCATTTTGTAAAGTGTCGTCATCTTTATCATTATCATCAAATGTTTTTGAACATATGTTTTTATCTAGTTCAGTATTGTTGTCAATATTGGCTAATTTATAATCAGAGTTTTTGTCAATAACATCATATCTATTGTCTTCTAAGTAATTTAAATTGTCGTTAAATATTTCATTTACAACATTTCCTATATTTGTTTTTATTTTATAATCGGAATCATCGTGCGTTATGCTACATGAACTATCATGTGGGATCAAAATGTCGTTTGATGTCTTTTCTTCCGAAATAGTTCCTGTTTGATGTGACGGCGCTATTATGACGTAAGAATTAGTATCAATAAATTTACTTGAAGCGTCGGTATTTTCTACATTTTTATTAAATCTACATTTTCCTAGTTCCAACTGTGTATAAGTATTGCAGTTCCAGACATAAGTATTCATTAGTTCATTTATTTGTAAAATTGTATTTTCATTTATAGAATTTTTATGAAGATGCAAATTGTGATCAAAAAAAGGTACAGTAAGGGACTTCAAATATTCTTCTGACGTTAGCTCTTCAATGTTATTTTCCACTATGTTATCATTATTTGTTTGTATGTTCAATGTGGAGTCAAATTTAACCGTAGAAAATTGTTTTAATATTGTAAAACTATCAGATTTGTTGAAATCTTTAAGATTTTTAATAACATCTCCTGCACATTTCAATTCTTCGCTTTCACAAAGTTTATAATCATCATTACTAACCGTTTCAATCATATTGACACTATTATCGTTTTTAGACGGTTTGGATGATTCATGACAATCTTTATAATCATTTTCACATACTTCAGAATAGTAATAATTTTCGCTTGCAAATGTATTGCTTAAACAGTCACTAAGTTTATTCTTAGTACAAAGTTCACATTTACACAGAGAACAATGACATTTCATATCATTCTGTTGAAATTGCATTACTTTCTGAGAGGGTTTTAGTGTATTTTTTAAAGACAAAATGCTTTCTTCACATTTCATTTGATCTTCGCCATCGCTATAATTATTTGTTGTTGGAACATCATATCTTATACAATTATTAGATATAGTAGCAAACATTGCAATAGCGTCGTGGTTATGTGGTTTTTTACGTGGTTCGTTCTCGTCATCATCATTGTTAGACAAAATAGTAACACGATGATCACCAAGCTTGTTTCCTTTACATTTTTTTACCTCACACTTACATTCTCCTTCGCAGCCTTTGTCGCATATTTTAAAATCACCAAGACGATCATTTTTAAGATTCATTACGGACATTTGTAGAAGTTTTTTCATGCATGTTGATTTACATAGAATGCATTCGCAGGGCTCACAGTTACAGGTTCGTAGCTTTTCTTTACGAATAGCCGTAACCGCATTAGTGATTAATAATGATTTGCACTCCGTACATTCACATGGCTTACAAACACAAGCATTTGAGACCTTGTTATTTCTTTTTGTACATTTAATGCAACAGCAAGGTTCGCATTTGCATGATTGGATGTTATGTGGCTTTACTTCCTCTATTTTATTTACTTTACGTTTCTGCCGATCATCTCCAGCCAAACATTGTGCTAAGTTTGCACAATCGTCGCAATTACACGGCTTGCATGCACAATCTTGTTTAGCAGTTGATATAGTAGCTAAACATTCGCATACTTTACAACTGCATGCGTTATAAGCCTCGGTTATTTTCTTCATGATTTCATAGTAAGATAATTTACTAAACAGTTCTGTGGAGTAATTTGATTGTTTCTGTAGCGTTTCTTTTAAATCTTTGAATGGTACGTTCATGATTTGAGCGCTTAAATTTGCTGTATCAGAATTTGCACTGTATCGCTTGCAATGCCCGCCGACATTAAGATCTTCAGAGTTACGTAATTTTTTTGTCTTACTATCTTTGTTGTGATGTTCATATTTTTGTTTCGGTGTTACATTGTAAGTACACCTTTGACCTTTAGCTGTAAAAAATCTATTATTTTTTGATTCATCATCACAATTTTCTTTAATACTATCTGCAAAATCTTTTAACTCAAAATCTCCTGTACTCTCATAGTACTTGCTATTTTTAACTGGGGGTATGGGGTATAGACTAGTTGAAGAAATATCACGACTTCCTGTATGACGTTTTTGTGTGAAGCACCGAATAGTATCGCATTGTGGACAAGAGCATTCAGAAAGTATTTCTTCATGTACTGAATTTAATGATTTATTATATATTTCTTGGTACGCGTCCATTGTTAATTATTTAAGGATCTAAAGCAATGGTGTTTTTTCAGTTTTTCTTTGGGAGCAGGTGGGTTGCATGAACTCCGACTAGCACAGCACAAATTTAAGGATTTCACGACCTGTAAAAAGAAATCGCAATTTAATTGCTACCCTAAGCCGTATCAGGACTATGAATCTCCTTTATGTATAGGAGGGAAATTACGGGAATCACCTTCAAGGAGATCCTCGAATTTATATCAAAGAGATTCCATCCCCGAAACGAGATACTTAATAGTACCTACCTATAGTAAGAAGGTAGACCTCAACATAGTTGAGTGTGTTTATCTTATTGAATAGGTACGCAAGCCAACGCAAGCCAATCTAAACAAGCCCATCCAAATGTTAGAGTAATAGTTGTCATACAATTTATAAACACCTAACTACATTTTATAAGCACCACATCCAAATCTTCCCTCGTGTTTTTAAAATTATGAATAATTACATGTCGTGTTATCTATCTTTAATTATATTTTTTATAAAAATTGTAACTTCACCACATCCGAATTTTACAGTTTAATTTTTGACGTTTAGTTTTTGATAGTTACTCTGGATAATTTTGACATTGACATTATTTTTGTTTATCTGAGATAAGTTTAAATATGTACCAAAAGTGCATTTCATTTTGTAACTAACAGCACATGAGTAAATAAAACCACGGAACAGAGGCTTAACTTCCTAAGGCGCGTTCAAAATTTATACCTATTCTGGTAGGGTTGGCACTGTAGAATAAAATGAAATAAACGAAAAGACCAGGTTTTTTTAAAAGTTATTTATTAGTTTTCTTACAAATTACATATTCTACATAATTTTTTATTATTATTTTTACTTTTCAATAATTTGTTATTTCTTTTGATTGAGTGGTAAATCCTAAATCTAATATAGAGTTTTTTTAGATAATCAAGCGGTAAGCACTCGCATGGCATCAAAAGTACAATTATGCATACGTTTAATTAAATTATTACCAATATTATTATTAATAATATTTAACTTTAATTACTTATTTCAATAATAATTATCCATACATAAAATATGTATATTATGTCATAATAAGTAAATTAAATAAATATATTTAATATACACTTTATTAATTGAAAAATCGATTTGATAATATAGTCGATCGTGGTTAAAAAACATGTCCCTCCCTTCACTACTAGTTTTGAGTTTTTGTCTGTGGTGGCCGTGACAGAACTTCATAGGTGTGCATATGTCAAATCAAATATTTAATAAAGGAAATGTCATAATTTTCTGTTTATCGAAGGCCCTGATGTTTGTCCTCGAAGCAACCGGTTTAGACTGGTTTGCCGCTCGTACGTGACAAGCGCTTTGAGGTCACGCACACACGCGCCTCATGCTTGTGTGCGTGTACTCATCGCAGCGACATTGTATGAAGTGAAGTCTCTGTTCCGTGGTTTTATTTACTCATGTGCTAACAGCATGCATAGGTACAGTCAGGTGCACGTCTAGCTTTACACTTTCAGTCAATTTTAGCTCTTAAGACATAGAACTTAAGAATGGTACAAAGTCCAATATGTAAAGGTCGACCTGCTCTTGACTGTACACTGCTAATAAATTTAATTAATAACTATAATATTTGTATTTTTTTATGTAATAATTTATTGTTCATTTGCATTTTAATTATTTTAATTGATTGTTCAGCTTTTATTTTTGCATGCTTTCTCCAAAAGCAAAATGTACATACTGGGAATTTAAATTGTATTTTTATATTTTTATAACACCTATTTATATATCTACATTTTATGCAATAAAGATATTGATTGATTGATTGATTGACTGCGTCTACAACTAGGTACGCCTACCTAAATTAAAAATAAATAAATAGGTAAGACATTTTGACCTCCTAAGATGTCTACTTTTGCACGATTGCTTGCTGGCTACGAGGGTTTAGTTATCCACTATTTAAATTATTATTTATTTGCCATATTATTACCACATGCCTCACAATAAAAAATTCTCCAAAGAACTCATCGAGTTCAAACGACGTACCTACGCGCATCAACGCTATTCGGACTAATAATGTCCGAAAGGGCTAATGCCCTTCCCTTCGGCAGCGTTCGTTCGGAAGACGCTCGAGTCGGTACTTTGAGCATTGCATTGATAAATGTTTTTGAATTTTTGAATATTGGATTAATGAAACACACGTATAAATTAAATTAAATCATTTTAATCAATGAAATTCATTGTTCGTAAATAAAACATGTTTAATACATTACAAAATAGAAAGTTACATGATTTTGTAAGTGATGTTAGATGTTGACTTCACGAAATCTTTTTTAAAGTGAAGTAAACTATTAATTATTTACAATAACTACTACTTCGAAAAACTATTGGCACGGATAAAGTAAGAAAATAAAATCGAAAAATTTACAATTCGAAAAAATTTAACAATCTTTGTTCGAAATAAAATTACGAATTATGATTGCTCGATACGTTTTCGCTTACGTTGTTATAATAAGAGTATTATTATACAAAAAATATTTACAAAATTCGTAAAATAATTATACTGGCTAAACTAATGAAGGCACCAGAGTGAGGTCGGTGGAGGTTTTTTAAAATCTGAAAAGAGAAAAAATATTGTATTAGAATTTTACGACAATGTTTCTACGATGCCATTCCACTGACATTGCTGGTAGTACAGTCAACCTATAGAATAGGTGACCTGGGTAGAGAATTAAGAGCCATATCGCAAAAAAAATAGGAAAATTTGACTGCGCAGCAATTCAACTGAATTCAGATTGTCGATACACTCACAGTGTACTGAGAACATAAAAAAATATAATAATTGTAATAAATATTAATAGGTATGTAATAAGTATCTAATAGAAATGGACAAAGTTAGGACGACGCGACTACATAAAGAATTTAGATAATGTATTTCGTTTTATTATTAATTTAAATAAATAAATATTGTGAAAATATTTAAGGAATTACTTTCAATAACGAATAACTCTCGAATTTAGTACTCACATTATATTCGCACGATTGGCCGCACTAAACGTCTGTGCTCCAAACTATCGCATTTGTACCCAACGCACAAGATGGACAATTCTGAAAAAAAAAGGTCATTGAATGCCACCTTTCAAAACATTTAAAACAAAGAGTTAACGCAATCAAAACAAAGAGTTTATTGAAAATTCAAGACATTGACAAAGTTTTTTTCGACAATAAAATTCTTCTCGTCAATGGTCATTCAGATGAAAAATATATCTAACACTAGCTGTTACCCGCGGCTCCGCCCGCGCAGTCAAGGAAAAATGACAATAATTTTTCCCATGGGAATCTCCTTAACCCGTGGGGAAAAAAGTAGTCTTATGTCACTCTCCAGACCTTAAATTATCCCCGTTAAAACATTATGAAAAAATAATGTTATACGTTTTTTTCCCGTGGCAATAACATGTTTTTCCGGGATAAAAAGTAGCCTATGTCACTCTCCAGACCTTAAACTATCCCCAATAAAAAATTCATATCAATCCGCTCATTACTTTCGAGTTTTTGAAGAAGAGAGGACAAACAAACACACTTTGTTTGTTATTCCTTCACGGCTTGACTACTTAAGCAGCCGATCATTGTGAAAATTTGTATACATATCGTCAACCCAATTAATAAATAGCCCAACATAGGCTAATTTTCACGCGGGCGAAGCCGCGGGTAACAGCTAGTATAATATAATTTGATACTTACAACAATACTCTCAATGGCGTTCGCTAATTGTTCTTCCATAATCTTAACATCGCCATGATCCAGAACTTCCTGTAAAAATAATTAAATAAATAAGATTATAGGTAAATAAATCAATAATGTGGTACTTGAATCCATTGGTTTTTTTAAATTACTTAATGGTTGACTGGTAGATAATGCTTTAGCGTTAAGTCCGCCTTTTGTACCTTTAAATTCTGGTGGTAATAAATAAATGATTTCTCTAAGTAAAGACACTTGATAATTATAAAACATTCCATTCCAGTTTCAGGTAGAAGTATTTCAGGTAGCTACTTTTAAAGGCAGTAAAATTTTATCATACTAATATTATAAATGAGAAAGTGAGTTTGTTTGTTATTCCTTCAAGGCTTGACTAAGCAGCCGATCATTATGAAAATTTGTAAACATATTGTCAGGGGTACAAAGCCCAACATAGGCAAATTTTTACGCGGGTAACAGCTAGAGAATGAACATTACCTCCTGACAGATCTTGACAGTGTCAGCTAACTCAGGCACCGCTGCGCAGAGCCTGGCCGCGGCGCAGGCACAACTCACACTGGCCAGCCTAGAGGCGCCATGGAGGACCCCAGCGTTCCCGCTTAGGGATGCAAACTCTCCGCGATCTGCCCCCGCGCCATACCCCGACAAGTTATATGTCATCGAGGACACGGCACGTTGCCAATCCTAAAAGAAATGTTTACTAATGATTCTGCAGGACTGTCAGTGAATTGCACAAATGCAATTCATAAGTCTCGAATTTTCTATTTTCTTTTTTAATTAGACAAAGACAGAATGAAATTGAAAGTGTCTCTAATTTTTTTAAACAGGTTTTGTGCAATTCTTTGTGCGTACATAATAATTTGTCAAAAAGGTAAAGTTATAGCACTGGCACAAGGTAAAGTTACTGAAATAGAATATGTATTTGAAGATCAAACAGATTAAAAGAATGGTACCGGTAACAAATTGCAGAAAGATATTTAAAAAAAATCTATCACAGACTAACAGGATAAGTTAGAACCAAAGTAGTTGATTAACTATACCACAACCACTGTTCATTTTAAATTAGTACTTTTAAACACATTCTGAGTTACTGAATTTTAATCACAATTATTAATACAATATAAACCCTTTACCTCTGTGTCAGTCTTAGCATCAGCGTCTCCAATGGACCTAACGAGCTCCTTCGATATCGCCATTAAAAGGTAATTTGTGATTTTCGCTTTGGTTTCGGCAGTAACTTCCCTTCCCTTCACCGGAGTGATATCTTTGCACAGTCTTGTCAAATCATCATCAATAGTATTGTGTATTCTCTCGAACAAATCTTCAATCAGTTGGCTGACTAGTTGACTCCTCATCGATGGACACGAGCAACGCGAATCTGACGTTATGTAACTCATGCTATGGTGCATTCTTCCATAATCCGTCTTTTTAGGCACAGCTGTGTATATAGAGTACCCTTCGTCAATGTATTCCGTTCTCTCTGGCTTAAGTTCAACTCTAGACGCGTGGTATGTCTGCCTCATCGTTTCGCTTCTTAGCTCTTCCAATTCTTCCGTCTTGATGGACAGTTCATGACTTAGAGTTTTAATTTTCTCATCACACTTTCTTTTACATTGCGTTAAAGCTTTTTGGGTTAAAGCTAGCTGCTTTTCCAGAGATTCCACCTGAGAAAATATGGGTCTTCTTATAAGATCTTCTGACAGCACTTCATGCATATTTACACAGCACGGGCCACAAGACACCACCGGACATGCATTGTCGTAAATCGAGCGGACGATACCAAAAAACGTGTAAAAGCAAACATGCAATGTGATACGACACAAACATTTAAAATATCTAACATAAGACGTGTTACTAAGTGCAATACCAAAAGCAACTACACATAAAACTAAGGTACTAAAAACCATACACAGAACACCAAATTGGCTATAATATTTAGGCATTTGTCATTAATACTCAATTAAATTACTTCCATTCCCGTATTATTATACCAAAATTATTAAGTGTACCTACCTCTTCTTTCAGTTCACTATTGGTCACTTCTAGCTCCTGGTTATTCTTGCAAGATCTATTAAGTTCTCTTCTGATGCTATCTAGATCACCAAATATACTTTGCTCTTTCTTTTTGCTTGATTCTATACTACATTTTAAATCATCATCAAGTTGTTTGTTCATTTTACGAAGTTGTTCTACTTCCTTCTGTAATTTACAATAAAAAGACATTGAAATACATACCGATATAAGTTTATTGAATTAATATATGAACAATTATGGCAAATGAAATTTTACCTTAAATTTAGTGTCAAGTATTTTAAAAGCCGCTTCCGCTTTCTTTGTTTCTGCGTCAGCCTTGGAGAACATGTCAGCTAAGTTGGTGTTTTGTTTTTTGAGTGAGTTAGCATCTCTTTCAGCTTTCTCCAGAGCAATACGCATTCCAGACTCGGACTCTTCTATTTCTCTTAATTTTTGTCTCATCGGCTCCAAACATTTCTTCCATCTATCGTTTTCTGATTCTAATTTCTTTATCTGAAACAAATATTGAAAATTTAATAAACATATTATTTCCTTTTGGGAGTAACTGAAAATCTGTATGGTTAATAACAAAGTAAACATTATCTCTGAGTTTTGCAACTACTCTGCACAGCATAATAATGAATGTTATTTTTGTAAGTATGAAATTGATAAGGAAGTTGGAGCAAATTGTTTCTATCTATTTACATTAATGTTATTCATATATAAAATATAACGGTAAGATTAATACCTGAACATTTAATTGGGTTTGGACAACTTGTGACTCCTCAATTTTCTTCTTATAACCGCCCTCCATCTCCGCCCACATGTCGTCAGCTTGAGTCAACATTTCCAAATACGCAGTCTCCCGTCTTTGCAGTTCAGCTATTCTGTTCTTTAGATCTTGTTCGCTTGTTATTAAGGATTGGATTTTTTCTTCAACAACAGGGTCGGCTGGCAACTGTAAATATTTATAAATAACACTATATTTATCGCATACTAATTGATTAATGCATTAGCTAAAGTAATTGACTAATGCATTAGCTAACGTGTTAAAGTGTTTGGATTATACAGGGTGTTTGGTAGAGGATTAAACATGGGATAATGGCAGAAAGGTGAGATGGTCTGCTACATGCTGAGCGAAAGAAATTTGACCTAGGGCCCATAGTTTTTTTTAATGATTTTTTTTAAATTTTCACCAAACTTTCTTCCTTCGTGAATTTGAAGTACTATAACTTTTTTTTATTGAATCAATCGTCCAGCTTATTTTTTTATTCTTATCTTAACTTCTTTTAAATTGATATTTTTTGGTTAGAGTTACCAGGAAAAAAAATTATAAGCCCTCAAACATCAAAAAGGCGAAAAGTCCATGCCGAGCGTTCAACTTTGGACTGCAGTTAAAAAAAAACTAAAAGTGGTACAGCAGTTCTAATCATAGTAAAACAGCTCTAGTTCATGCCCTTTCGAATGGTATGTAATTTGTATTGTTTATTTTTTTCTAAGTAGTCTTTCTCGTACTTTCTACATGAAATTGACCATTTCTGACAAAAATACTTTAATGAAAATAAATCAAAAAAAATTTACGAAACATGGAGCGGGATGGTTACGGTTCATCATTATCAGCATCCGATCTTCCTTTTTCACTCTTCATAGGTGGGCAATGCATCCAAGACCTTGTAGTGGTGAAGAGTGGTAGAGCGTAGCCACTACTATGAACTAGTAGTAGCTCGTAAATCGGCAGGCTCGACCGGGGCAGTACCTCGTATGTCCCCCGTGTTTTGTAGGATGAGTGAGAGAGCCGGAAGCCTGATACACCTCCTGTTCCCTACTCCCTTATTAACTTTCCTTCCCCGGTCTTCCCTTTTTCATTCCGTCATAGGTGGGCAACGCATCCAAGATTTTGTAGTCGGTGATTGCTTACCATAAGGTGATCCTCTAGTTCGTCGTGGATGCCTTATGGGCAGCGGTGATTGCTTACCATCAGGTGACTTGCTAGCTAGTTTGTCCTCCTCGTGTCAAAAAAAAAGTTGTACATGTCTATGGGCAGCGGTGATTGCTTACCATCAGGTGATCCTCTAGTTCGTCGTGGATGCCTTATGGGCAGCGGTGATTGCTTACCATCAGGTGACTTGCTAGCTAGTTTGTCCTCTTCGTGTCATAAAAAAATCGTAGATGTCAATAGGCAGCGGTGATTGCTTACCACATACCACTCTTCACCACTACAAGATCTTGGATAAAAATGGAAGAACGTATGCTGATATTCATTAAGAGAAACGTTAACGTTTCTACCTGCCTTGTGTAACAATCCCGCTCTAGGTTTCGTAACATTATTTTGATTTATTTTCTTTAAAGGATTTTTGTCAATTTCATGTAGAACTAGCTGTGCCCGCGACTTCGTTCGCGTGGTTGTCGAAAACACTATCGCGATATGAATCATTTTCCCCGTTTTTCACTGATGCTTCCGTTTAACTCCCTAAGGGATGAATTTTGAGAAAAACATTTTACTCGTGTTTCATGCCTTTCAATAAAGAACCTTCATGCTGAATTTCATTCGAATAACTTCAAAAACGGCAAAGTTTCATACTAACTTTGCGCCCCCGTTTAACCCCCTAAGGGATGTTTTTTGAGAAAAATATTTTACTCGTGTTTCATACCTTTCAATAAAGAACCTTCATGCTGAATTTCATTCGAATAACTTCAAAAACGGCAAAGTTTCATACTAACTTTGCGCCCCCGTTTAACCCCCTAAGGGATGTTTTTTGAGAAAAATATTTTACTCGTGTTTCATACCTTTCAATAAAGAACCTTCATGCTGAATTTCATTTGAATAACTTCAAAAACGGCAAGTTTCATACTAACTTTGCATCCCCGTTTATCCCCTAAGGGAAGATTTTGAGAAAAATATTTTACTCGTGTTACATGCCTGTCAATAAAGAACCTTAATGCTGAATTTAATTTGAATAACTTCAAAAACGGCAATGTTTCATACTAACTTTGTGCCCCCGTTTAACCCCCTAATGGATGAATTTTGAAAAAAAAATTCTCTTGTTTCATGTCTTTCAGTAAAGAACCTTCATGCTAAATATCATTCAAATAACTTCAAAAACGGCAACGTTTCATACTAACTTTTCAACCCCGTTTAACCCCCCAAGGGATGATTTTCGAGAAAAATATTTTGTTCGTGTTTAATGCCTGTCAATAAAGAACTTTCATGCTGAATTTCATTCGAATAACTTCAAAAATGGCAAAGTTTAATACTAACTTTGCACCCCCGTTTAACCCCTAAGGGAAGATTTTTAAGAAAAATATTTTACTCGTTTTTCATGCCTTTCAATAAAGAACCTTAATGCTGAATTTCATTTGAATAACTTTAAAAACTGCAAAGTTTCAAACTAACTTTGCGCCCCCGTTTAACCCCATAGGGAATGTTTTTTGAGAAAAATATTTTACTCGTGTTTCATACCTTTCAATAAAGAACCTTCATGCTGAATTTCATTCGAATAACTTCAAAAACGGCAAAGTTTCATACTAACTTTTCAACCCCGTTTAACTCCCCAAGGGATGATTTTCGAGAAAAATATTTTGTTCGTGTTTAATGCCTGTCAATAAAGAACTTTCATGCTGAATTTCATTCGAATAACTTCAAAAATGGCAAAGTTTAATACTAACTTTGCACCCTCGTTTAACCCCTAAGGGAAGATTTTTAAGAAAAATATTTTACTCGTTTTTCATGCCTTTTATAAAGAACCTTAATGCTGAATTTCATTTGAATAACTTTAAAAACGGCAAAGTTTCAAACTAACTTTGCGCCCCCGTTTAACCCCATAGGGAATGTTTTTTGAGAAAAATATTTTACTCGTGTTTCATACCTTTCAATAAAGAACCTTCATGCTGAATTTCATTCGAATAACTTCAAAAACGGCAAAGTTTCATACTATCTTTGCACCCCCGTTTAACCCCATAAGGAATGAATTTTGATAAAAATATTTTACTCATGTTTCATGCTTTTTAGTAAAGAACCTTCATGCTGAATTTCATTCAAATAACTTCAAAAACGGCAAAGTTTCATACTAACTTTGCACCCCCGTTTTACCCCCTTAGGGGATGAATTTCCAAAAAGCCTTTCTTAGTGAGCACCTACGCCCCAAAAGGAACCCCCATGCAAAATTTGAGACTCCTGGCACTTGTAGTTTCGGAGATTTCGTGATGAATCAGTCAGTGATTTTCTCTTTTATATATATAGATGTACGAAAAAGACTACTTAGAAAAAAAATACTCTGTAAATTGAATACCATTCCAAAGGGCATGAACTAGAGCTGTTTTCCTAGAATTAGAACTGCAGTACCACTTTTAGTTTTTTTTTACAGCAGTCCAAAGTTGAACGCTCAGCGTGTACTTTTCGTCTTTTTGATGTTTGAGGACTCATATCATTTTTTGTGGTAACTCTAACCGACAAATATCAATTTAAAAGTAAGCTACATACAGTTAAGATAAGAATAAAAAAATAAGCTGGCCGATTGATCCAATAAAAAAAAAGTTATAGTACTTCAAATTTACGAAAGAAGGAAATTTGGTGAAAATTTAAAAAAAATCATTTAAAAAAAACTATGGGCCCTAGGTCAAATTTTTTTCGCTCAGCATGTAGCAGACCATCTCACCTTTCTGCCATTATCCCATGTTTAATCCTCTACCAAACACCCTGTATAATATTCACAATGAGAAAAATACAATTATTAACACGCAATGCTTCTAAAATTGTCATCTATTTTGTCACAAGCAATTTCTCTTGTATTTACTTTTAACAATTACTACGAGAAATTCTATCGTAAACAAAGAACGTTCAGACAGACGACGATAAGATTTCATCAGAGGAATCGTCATGGTCAAGGATTTTAATGTTATTACGTACGACTGCAATCTTATTACGGTCTACTTGAGAAGTATTCCATTCAAGATTCTTGGAAATCTACAAGTATTTGGAATTTTTTCTAACACTTTCGAATTTCACAAACACAATACAGAGTTGCTATCTGATTTACTTTAGATTATAAAATTCTATCAGTAATTTGTAAAAACACTATAGTATTATAGTTGATGGAAATTACACATTAGTTCTTACTATCTCTTTTTCTTATTTCACACTGATCATCAGATTTAGGAGAGGCTTTTGCCCAGCAGTAGGACATTAATAGCTAAAAAGACATCAGATATAACGTATCTGTATAGTTAGTATTAATATTATAAAAAGGAAAGATTTGATTGTTTGTTTGTTTGTTGTTTGTTTGCATTGAATAGTCTCCGAAACTACTGGACCGTTTCAAAAATTCTTTCACCAGTAGAAAGCTACATTATCAGGGAGTGACATAGGCTATAGCTTTTCCCGAAATTC
Source organism: Endotricha flammealis (assembly GCA_905163395.2). Lineage (NCBI taxonomy): Eukaryota > Metazoa > Arthropoda > Insecta > Lepidoptera > Pyralidae > Endotricha > Endotricha flammealis. The sequence continues at coordinate 2,623,859 of LR990863.1, read as the reverse complement.
AATGTGGTTCCCACGGGAACGGGTCCGGAACTTCACCCGGACGAAGTCGCGGGCAAAAAAGCTAGTCATTTATAAAATTCATTCTCTGCAAATGCATAATCTGCAACTCTATACGTCGAGTTGCAGATTACATAATAAATACAGTTGTCTTTTTAAAACATAACTGAAAAATGCTTGAAAATTTTAAAACTTAAAATGCACGTACATTTTTTTACAATTATTATTTTTTAAAGTTTTAGGCCAAATTTTTTTTAGACAAAGATGTTGTGTATATTTTAACTAGTAAAGTACCATTAGCTAGTACTTTTAAAGAACAAACAACCAGTTCTATAGGACAAACCTTTTTATAGGTTAATTCATAAACATTGTCAATAGATTTGTTGATTTACAAGAATATTTACCTGTTCCACCTCTTTTTCTATGTTAATCTTCTTCTCAATCTCATTAATCTGTTCTTCTATTTTCTCCTTCTTACATTCAGCTCCAGAAACAGCGGCCATAACTTGTCTCTTTGCCGTTTCTAATTCTTCTTCCAACTCCTTAACTCTACCTTCTAAATTCTTCGTTACTTCTTTTGATTTACTTTCAATTTCTTTCTTTTCTGACACAAGCCTGGAAATTAAACAAAAATCGTATAAAAACTTAGGTTTACAAATATAATTATGTTGTTTTAGTTGCAAGAAAAAAAAGTTGTTCAGCAGTGACTTATGTCTGATGATTAGTTTTCCACTTATATCTAAGATAATACGTTTCATAAACCATTAGGATTGGCATTCTATAATATGTAAAAGAGAAGCTTTGGCTGATCTAACTGACTCGTCATCGCCCAGTCCAAACTTTTGGTCCCAGATAGTTAAAATTTTGCAATAAAAGTTCCCTTTTTTATGTAGATAAGCTTAATTAGACGTTTTTTTTAAATTCTCAGTTTTAAATATTAATATACAACTATTACTTTCATAAAAGTTAAAATATCAACTTACTGTGCAATCTGATCTTGGAGTGTTATTAAATTTGACTTGATGCCGAAATCATTCCACGTAACTAATGCATCAGATATCGCTGTATTTTCTGAGTCCTGCCTCACTTGAGCTATTACCATTTTCGTATTGGGATTATATGGTCCCATTCGATCAATTAAAGCACGCTAAAAAGACAACCATTTTTATAATAATACATAAAATTTTACAATACAAAAACTGCGTTTTGATATTACACAATTTACAAAGTGTCTGCGAAACGGAAAAAAATGATTCTACTGAAAATCCTTGTTAAAATTAAACTTTTAATATAGAATATAGGATGTAATTAAACTTTTATATTCTTGTTTTGATAATTTATAATTACTATTTGCATATTTACCTGCCCTCCGAGTGTTAAATTTACTCCTATGACTTGCACTACGTTCCATGCTATTAACGCCGGAACAGCCTTCTCAAGTTTTTCTAGCCTATTTAATAATTCATGCTGAAAAATACACATAAGAGTCTAATTACTGGAGCACACACATACTGCACGTACCTACTAAAGTTAAAATACATCATCAAAATAAACTTTAAAAAGAAATTTTAATTAAAATTATAGAATCATATTTCTAAAAAAACACTGTCACATAAAGAAACATTAATCTGAGGCTATTAAACAGAATATTTTCATAATATAATTTGCTACGTTTTGTAAAAAATACATTGAAGTAGCCGAGGTTACTGATGAAATGGTTTGAGTAACGTAAAAACTTTCAACCCCAAAAATGTAAAAAAATGCAGAAGAAATTTTTCGTGTTCAGGTTAAATCTTGTAATTCTGTAAAGTAACTCGACAATAATAAAAAGTGAAATGGTAATCGTACATTACTCACCTCTTTAGTCTTCAAAGTGCACTCCCTGTTCTTGAGCTCAGTCATAAGCCTCTCAGCCTGAGCTCTCGAGCACTCTCTTTGCTCGGTCATATCTCTCAGTTGCGCTGAACACAGTTCGTAATCCATTTCCAGCCTGAAACAACGCAAAATCTTATTAAAATAATTACCAACATTACTTTTTAATGTGTGTTGACTACATAATATTATAACACCAGTTACAAAAATGTACTTACAAAGGTCTTTCGAAACATTCTACTAATTAGTCCATAAGTTAGTTTTACTTTATAAAATAAACACGCCAAGGTTACGCAAAAATGTAAATAACTTACTGCTGCCAGTGTAGTCTAGTGTCGTTTTCAATTTCTTCTAACTCACAACATTCTTCTTCGAGCCTCTCGTATTTATCTTGCAGTTCCGATAGCTGAGCTTCAAGATCCTAAAATCAACAGATAATGACAGTCTACTGCTTACAAGAAACACTCACATTAAACATGTAGATTTCCAAATTACCTGTATCCTATTTTCGAGCAGAAATTCCTTTTGCAACCTCTGTGAAAGTTTGGCTTCTTTGACGTCTTGGGCCGCCTCGTAAATAGATATCTTCCCCTCTAAGAACTTTAGCCTCCTCTCATAATACTGCTTATGTTTCTTTCCTAACTTCACACACCTGCACTCCAGGCCATCTCCTTCCTCCTTAGTACTTAAAGTTCTATTCCTAACACCTTGCCTCTCAAGTTTTTCTCTAATACTATTCAGTCGTTGTATTTCGGTATTTAATTCACCAGTGCATTCGAAACTTTCGTTGACGTCTGTTTGCGTACTTTTCGTCTCTGTTTCGACACCTTCGAAGATTCCGCTCTCCTGTAGCACGTTGCTGGGTTTCCTTTCTTCGCTGCAAAGACTCTCAAGCGATTCACATTTGTAACCTTTCTGTTGGTAGGGCGTAACTGTTGCGATTGCTTTCTGAGTTTTGTGCGATGGAATGTCTGTTTCAGATTTTAATTTCAGGTCGCTTAATCTCTTCGGTTTTATCTGAAAATACGTTGTTTATTGAAATAATTTTAAATGTCCTTTTGAATTTCTAATATTTGATGTTGACAAATGTGTCATATTATGATTTTGTCAAAAAGAGACAGAAGAGTTGAAGTTGACATAGACAAATCTAAAACTGAATTAAATTCTTCACACATTACCTGATAACATTCATCTTCACTAACGGAGCTGCTCAACGCTTGGTAATTATACAACAGCATTAAAACTTGCTCCAAGCACGTTCTATCTTCAGCCGACGCAGCATTCAGGATCATCTGTTCCAAATGATCTTTCACGGGATTACTCTTCAAAGAATCAGTTTCCGAATTTCTATCAAGTATGTCGGCCAAGACTTGTGCCTTCGCAAAATCC